>JAYDZE010009381.1:0-10489 GCA_034509125.1 Monilaria moniliformis
ATGAAAATTAATTAGCAATTGATTCCCATATTATTCCTAGAAAGATCCCGGGTAGGGGATTCCTTCAATGGAATATTTAAACCCCAACACATATACCCATTAATTGTAGATTTTTCTCTTGTAAGCTCGATTTTAACCCCTAAATCCTAGCACCAATTAATGCTTATCAAACCTTCTCACACTTAGGTCATGCTTGCCCCAAAGCATGTGATGAGCTAAACTTCTTAAACCAATTGTTGCTAGGCAATTCCCTAAACTTAATTGACATAAGACTATAAGACAAAAGAAAAACAAACACAACACATAGACATAATAAGACTCATTAAACATGCCAAACAACTGTAATAAGAACCAACACAAAACATATTTTCTTATAACATCAAACTGAACAGATATTCAATATTCAATTTGCCTTTCCCTTCTCAAATTTGGTTAAGTCATCCACTTGTCAAGATAGTGAAATTATGGATCAATTGCAAAAGCTTCTCTCAACTCTTTCCACTTATGAAAGCAAATTCTCTTAATATGAATGATGCAATCAATGTAAAGTCAGGTGGTCACTTGCAACACAAGAGGGTCTTTTCATTTGGATGCAATGGGGCTTGTGATCATTCAAATATGTTGGTTTGATCCTAGGATTCCTAAACTTTTGTAAAGAAAATTCAAGTTATGTATTTGCGAAATAAGATAAAAACTTGTCAAAACCAAGCAACTAATGATTACAGGCAATTTCAACAAGTAGTCACTAACTCCAGATTAAGAATATATACATGTTTGTTTTTTTTCATGTTTTGCAATTTTTTTTTTCTGTGTTCATACTCTTTTTTTTTCATTCACCTTATACCTCTCTCTTTCTCACCATAAGTCGCAAGATAGTGCCTATACTTCCATCAATCAAGATAAGGCATGCTAACTTTCAACAAGTTCAAATTATGCATAACATGAAAAAAAACAAGTCCAAAATTGAGGCTTAGGTTTATAATTTCTGACATCAATCAAGAACAAGTCCCAAGCTTCAAAATGGCTTACTAGAGATAACATGTCAGGTGAATATTGAAAGAAAACAAGGGTTAAAAAGGTTATCCTATGTGTCCTCTATCATTCATTGCTCATAACCACTTGCTTTCACAATTCATGCAAAGAACAAAAGCACACAAAAAAATAAAAAAGTAGAAAGTATTCTACTCTAGGCACAATTATTGTATTTAGTGGGTCAAACATTTGAATCATAATTGACACTCCATCATACTTATATTATTTAACTAATACCAAATTCAATTAGGGAAAACAATTCAGATTACTACACAAATTACTGAGTTCAATAATAAAAGAGAAAATCAATGGCAACTATTTGTTAACAACTTGTCATTAAACAACCAAGACAAAAATGCACAAAACAAACAAACTTCCTCACACTTGAACCTTGCTTGCTCTTAAGCAAGGCAACTTAAATGCACAACAGCATACAAAAGAAAAACTTAAAAAATAGAAAGGGAACATGGGTCACCGGGCTCGCCTACGGCGGCGGGCTGCGGCTTGGGAAGATTCTGGGACATCTTCTGGAACAGAAGGGCTATTGGGCTGGGTAGATTCTGAGGAATCATCTTGAGCAGGCTCTGATGTAATTATCGATGGGTTATTTAAACTGGACATGTGGAAAGTGGTGGTTGTCGAGAACGACAAGGGATGGAGGTAAACAACGTGTTATAATTTCCACCAGCGCAAGTGGTTTGAATTGCTGTCGGAAATTGGAAATTGGTTTGATAACTCCTTAAGTATGGCCTCTATTATATGATGGTTCAACTTCCTCTTTGGATCATGACATGGCTTGGTTTCGTGCTCGAGCAAAATATAATGCATGCACACATCCGGACTGACCTGATGATGTCGGCAAAGGTCCGCCCGATTGCCTTCTTTTTCTTCTTGAGGACCTTCACCAGTTCAGTTTATTGATCCTGCTCCGGCTCACTATCGATGATCACCGACAATATTTCTTCATTTCCCAAGTAAACCTATTTGAGATTGGCTGGTAAAGGCTTCAGCTCTAACACTGGAGGATGTATCTCATACGGTTGCGGGCTTGAGGGTGTACTCAAGCTGGGTAGTTGTAAAAGACTTGGCAGTTCCTGTTGGGGTTGTATATTAGAAATCAAGTTTTATGGCTACTTATAATAACCATAAGAACTACTATTCTCCGACACTTGTGAAGAGATAATATTTTTGCATGGTTTGCTCTTTTTTTTTAATCTAGTGTTATATTGCGAGCAAATATAATTATGATTATAATTGAGCAAACAAGTTTAGGTCTTCTGCATTGTAAACTGAAAGTGGTCTAATCATCACTAAAGGTCTTTTAGTCGGTGCCTTGTAGAAGAAAACTAAGTTTTACAACCTATATAGACTTGGACGATTTATCGTGAAAGGTTGTTGTGTCAGTCCAAATGTTTACTAACCTTGGTAAACAAATGACACTAGTGTAGTATAGCACTGAAGGACTCATGTTCAGATAAGTTTTTCTTGCTGGTTATTGAAGACGAGATCTCGGTAATTATTTTTTGCTAAATCTTTCTATATAACATTGACCATATGTTATTGATTTTACACTGCTTTGACTTATCAAAAGATGCGTGTTTTTCATAACCCAAGAATTCTAATATCTAGGGCAATGGTAATTAATATTTACCAGTGCTAGGATTGTTATTGCATTGAATCGTATCCTGGAGGACCCAGTTGATAATATCCCCAAAAGGTGTTTGAGAAAAAGAATTTATTATACAAAACCCAGCAGGTTGGAATTTATTCCAGTATAATAAACAATGTTCTTGAATTAGACCACACTTGGTAAAATATATTAATTAATTAAAGCTAGCAGTAAGATTAAATTAATTAATGGATATTAGAATCTTAAACATTAGAAATAAATTAATTAAAAAAAAGCTCAGATTATTCGTAATTTGGATTTGGATGGGTTGGTGAATATTAATTTCTATAGTGGTCCAAATTTATATTCTATTGGGCTTGAATTAAATTGAGGCTCAATTTAATTAGTAAAAGCCCAATAGTGAGGCCAGTCCAAATTCGTTGGATCCCTAGCCTAGCCCATTACATATTCTATAAATAGGGGAGTGAAGAATTAAATTCATTATTCTCAGTCTCTGAGAATCTGTTTCTTTCTTTCTATGTATTTTTCTTCTCCGCTTTAGGCTATATGATTTGATAGAATATAAACCACCATATATTCAGATCCTAAATTTGGGTAATAGGCTAGAAGATTCGAGTTAGAACATTGGAGGAGTGGTGGGAGTTGCAAGCCCTCGTCTACAAACAGAAGATCTGCAAATAATGGTAAGATTCGAACTCTTAGATATCATGATCTAGGATTTCTAATTATTTGATTGTCAATTTGCGTTCTAGGCAGATTTAATGTGAATTGCATGATGATTAATTTCTAAACATCATCCTATGGGATCCCAGGTTTTGGTGAATCCTCACCCGATCTCCCCTGTCAAATTGTATCAGAGCTGGATTATAGGCTTTGATGTTTAGAATTTAATTTAATTTTATTAGGATATCTGCAGTTGTGCATGTTTTTCAGATTTTGTTTGTGTGAATTTAATTTCTGCAATTAATGTGAATTTGCATGGAATTGTGTAATTAAATTTATTTTCGTTCTGGTTGTGTTTTTTGAGAATTGTAAACCCACGGGGGTTGACCGTGGTAGATTAGGATGCGTTTCTTTCATTTCTTGTAAATTAAATGTAATTGGAACGAGAAATCAAATGAAGAACGCGAAGAACACAAAGAACGTAGCGTCGGGTCCAGGCCACGACACTTGCGTCTTCACTTATTGAAGATGCATATCGAACATGCGTTTTACCCTTTTTTGTCTTCTAAAAAAGTAACAAACATAAATACAGCATATGAAACAGTAAATTTCGGGCGATGAATAAATGTAAAATAATTTAGTGTACATACACCTGAAAGTCAACAGAAATAAGTCATTGCATTTCAATATGTAATTGTAACTGAAATGGCTGAAGATCAGATCGGATTGCAATAAATGCAAAATAACTCAATTCCTTTAAATTACTGACCTAAAATTAACGCCGATGGACGTGGAAATCTCACTTCGTAAATGTTCGGACAACCCGTTATCAACAACATTAAAAACAACATTAATTAAGAAATCAAAAACTTTTTTTACGGAAAATTAAATTTGAATTTCAAAATCTTACCTCCAGATCTGGAGATCATAGTCGCAACCTTACAGCTTTCGGCGACTCATCATATTTACAGCAAACGGAGGAGCGGCACTGCGATGGAAATGGATACAGCGATAGAGAGAGAAAGTAAAAGAAGCGGCAGACATGGGAGAGAGTGAGGAACAAAGTTTATATAATAGCGCATCAATTGGGGTTATGGTTTACTAAAAGGCCTGTTATTTTGTTTGGTCCAATAAATTAGATTTAAATATGTTATATTACCATCAAACCATGTTCGTCGTTATTGCCAATAGACCACGTACGTCTGTATTACCAATGGATACGAATCCGTAGGTAAATCCTGAAATTTTTATTTTTTTATATATTAAGTTAAATTTAAACATATCATATTACCAACGGACACGGATTCGTCAGTAAAATCAATTATTTATGTAAATTAATTTCAAATTGGATTAGTTATACCATTACCGACGGACACAAACCGTCGGTAAGCTCTCAGACGAAAAATCCGTCGATAAATCTGACGGTAATTTTAACGCGTACACACCGCGTCAAATTACTTCGGAGATCCGTTGGAAAGCCCGTTAGAAAATTTGCCGATAGAATGTCCATTTGCAATTTGTTGGTAACTACCGACGCACAATTGTCTGTCAGTAAATCCGTTGGTAAAATTCATTTTTTTGTAGTGATTGTAGTGGGACGGATATAAAATAACCTTATAAGATTGTTAATCTTCGAAGAATCTTCGGATTCAGTTCATTTTCATAGATATAATTTAGTGTAGTAATGTATCTTTGATTTAGTGTGTCTCGTTAAGGTTGATCCGAAAATATTGATCATTAATGTGGTTGATTTGTTTGAGCCATTTAATCTGGTGTTTAATGATAAGATCTCATGCGAGAAACCGTAGCAACCCAAAGACATAAACCTTGAATTAACCTAGTATTCTGTTCGAGCAATGTAACTTCCATAAAAAAGTCGTTCATAATGATCCCAAAAACATTCACAACCAAGGTTTATAAACCCTGTGAAAATTAATATAGTCCTACTTGAATAAGGAAATATATCAAAACTAAATATCTCTAAGAATCTGTGTCCTTTTCCAGTGCCACCACGTCTGCTATTCTCTTTCTCCTAACATAAACCTTGGCTATTAGGTTCCTAAGACGTGACTCCCTATTTCAATATGAACCTTTTCCTCAAGGTTAAGCTTTGGAAATTGTGCTCGAATCTCCTTAGGCTCTCATGTTGCATTTTCCGCTCCTAGTACTTTCCACTTAACCAAAACTTCGAGCACCCGACTACCCCTCTGTACTTTCACCTGTACTTAGTGATTGTTCCAGGCTCAATCATGGGCAGCCCGTCCGAAGAATATGATGGTAAAGTTGGATGAACATCATCAGTTTCCCACACCTTAAGTTGCAGCAAGGAGACATGAAAAAACAGTTGAATTTTGGAGTCAAGCAGTGCCAATTTGTACGCATGACTGACCCAATCCATTCATTGACATGTAAAGAACCAAAAAACTTGTGGGCGAGTTTTTGTTTGATCGTCTTGAACACTGAGATATGACGATACATTTGAAGCTTCAGATAAATCCAATCATGTGCTACAAATTCCTCGGGCCTTCTTTTGGTATCCGCATACTACTTCATTCAATTATGTGCAGCTTTCAGATTAAAGCGCAATACCTTTAACAAGGCGTCATGTTCTTGTAATTAGACATCAACTTGATACACAATAGTCGATCCCTATTCATGTCCAGGAATTGGAACAACTGGTCATCCATATACTATTCAGAAAAGAGTCATATTAATAGACCTTTGATAAGTGGCATTACACCTATATTCAGCCCATGCTAGATATTTTCCCAACCTTTTAATTGATGATAGGAAAACTGTTGGTTTTAGGATGTGTGTAATATATGTGTTGTTAGTAGTAGCGGATGGATTAGAATAAGATACGGAATATACTCAAGTTTTGTGGATGAAAGGTTGTAGAAAGAAATAGTAGTTTTGGTGTAGAGAAGATAATTTGTATTTACACTTCATTTGAAAATAATACATTTTGTGCTATTTATAGTTGGTGGATAAAGCAACCATATCTTTCTGGAGTTCTCCATAATTAAAATCTACTTCCTAATATCAAGATATTTTTGTAGAAATAATCCTAGATTTTTCTACATAATACCTATTCTAGAATTTTTTATATTTAGGATCTTATTAATAATTCTAGAAAGTACATTAATTTAACACTCCTCCTTAATGTACTTTCTAGTGACTCCTAGTATCTCTCATAGAGTATCGAACTTCAATCTTGGAAGGGCCTTCGTGAATATATCTGCAAGTTGTTCTTCTGTCTTGCAATGCTTCAACTCAATTTGTCTATCATTTGTTGCTTCTCATAGGAAGTGGTACTTGATGGCAATGTGCTTAGTTATGTTGTACTGGACATGATTTTTAGCCATCGCAACTGCTGACTTATTATTGCAGGAGATATCTGTAGGCCTTCTTAGTTGCTCTCCCATGTCCTCAAGAATATGCCTTAGCCATATAGCTTGACTAGCTGTTAGTGTTGCTGCTATATACTCCACTTCAGCTGATGATGGAGCCACTACATCTTGCTTCTTTGATGCCCATGAGACTATCCTCGAGCCGAGCAAGTAGGTGTAGCTGGATGTACTCTTCATGTCATCCACTGATCCAGCCTAGTCACTTTCTGTGTAACCAATTAATTTTGACTCATCAACAACTTCATACAAAATACCATAGTCTTTAGTACCTTGCAAGTATCTCAATAATCTCTTGGCTGTTCCATATTGAACTTGGTGTGGACTCTGCATGAATTTGATAGTAGACTTGTGGCATACATGATATCCGGTCTTGTAGTCGTAAGGTATAGCAAGCTTCCGATCAGACTTTTGTATGTTGACTCTTCGGCTTTAGGCGATCCATCCTCTTTGGTTAGCTTTTCGTTGGTGACTAGGGGACTAGCTACAGACTTGTATCCATACATCTTGAACTTTTTTAGTAAGTTCTCTATATACTTCTTTTGTGATATGAATATCCCTTCCTCTTTTTTACATCTCGATGCCGAGAAAATAGTGCATCATCCCAAGGTCGGTATTTCAAATATCCTCATCATGTCTTTATTAAATTCTTTGATTAGTTTCTCATTGTTTCCTATAACTATAAGATCATCAACATATAGAGACACAATGAGTCTTGAATCCTCATCTTGGGTCTTGATGTAGAGCGTAGACTCACTATAACTCCTTTTGAATCCATGAAGTATTTATCTATTGGGCTATATCAGGCTCGTGGTGCTTGCTTTAGCCCGTATAGTGCCTTGTGTAGCCTGAGAACTTTATCTTCTTGTCCTTCTATCACTAACCCTTGTGGTTGCGCCACATATATCTCTTCATCCATATACTCATTTAGGAATGTTAATTTCACATCTAATTGATATATCATCCACTTCTTTTGAGCTGCTAGGGCTAGTAGTGCTCGTATAGTATCTAGGCGTGAAACTGGAGCAAATGTCTCATTATAGACAATACCTGGTAATTGGGAGTAGCCTTTAGCGACTAACCTTACCTTGTGCTTCTAGATTGAGCCATCAGGATTTAACTTTGTCTTGTGGCCAACTTGACTCCTATGACTTCTTTGTTTGGTGGTCGATCCACTAGCTTTTATGTCTTATTTTTCTCAATCATCTTAATTTCCTCTTCCATGACTTTGACCCATTTTTCTTCTCAGTTGCTGCTTCAAAGCTTTCAGGTTCCATGGTTATGAAGTTTCATGTCTCGTATAGTTCGACAAGTCTTTTAGTCCTTTAGGTGGTGATTCAAATTGTTCTTCGCTGCTGGAAGATAAGGGTACTAATCTTGGGCTTGATCTTGGACTTGACTGTGACGTAGTTGCTTGAGGACTCTGTACTCCTTCATCTTTTTCTATTTGTGTTTGATCTAGGCTTGGAGCTCTCAGTGTAGGGAACATGATAGTTTGTCTCTCTACCTTCTCTTTTTTCCAATTCCAAACAGCATTCTCGTCAAATTCGACATCTCTACTGACTATCAGCTTCTTGGTTTTGAGACTGTATATTCTATAACCTTTTGATTGAGAGCTATAGCCAATGAATATACCATTTTCTGTGTTTTCCTCTAGCTTGTGTCACTACAAAAAAAAAACGCGAAATACCGAGCAATGGTTCGCGAGCACCGGCTGTGCTCGCAAATTACCGAGCACTTTACGAGCACTTAGCGAGCAAATATAATTTCGCCGGATAAGGGGAAGATTTAGGAGACACTAGCGAGCAAACACGTGTTCGGAAAATTACCGAGCACTGCCGTGCTCGGTAACGATAACAATTAGCGAGCACTGAGTGTAGGTGCTCGTAATATTTGACGCAAAAAATTAGGCCAAAAATTGCGAAAATTTACCGAGCACCGCTGTAAATGCGGAAAAATCATACACTTTTTTTGGTCGAAAAATTAGGCTGGATGTGCTCCCGCGCGAAGGGAGAAATTACCGAGCACCATGTGCTCGGTAAATTGTTGAGAACATGCATCGAATGCTATCCCAATTTCTGGACCTTTTATTTCTT
The DNA here is from genome assembly GCA_034509125.1 of Monilaria moniliformis. Taxonomy (NCBI): domain Eukaryota; kingdom Viridiplantae; phylum Streptophyta; class Magnoliopsida; order Caryophyllales; family Aizoaceae; genus Monilaria; species Monilaria moniliformis. The sequence continues at coordinate 8,829 of JAYDZE010009381.1, forward strand.
TCTTTTTTCCAGGTCATTTTCCTCTCTCTCACCAGCCATTTCCAGCCATTTCCCCTCTCTCTCGCCATTTTCCCTCTCTCTCTCTGCTTTGACGACTGCGGTCTCCGTTTCCCAAAAATTTCCATTTCCTACTATTTTATACAATGATTCCATTGAAGCAATGAAGTACGCAATTTCTATACTTTTCAACCCACTCTTTTTTGGCTGCTAATCGCCACTTCACAATATTTTCCAAATAAGGCAGCAAAATTGTTGTGAATCATCTACGGTGCTATCTCTATTTCATAATCTGCAGCTGAGATTCTCGATCGGCGGCGATGGGGAGCTATTTGAAGGATTTCTCGGATGTGAAACCGAAGAACTCGTCCGAGGAGGCCCTGCAGCGATGGCGGAAAGCCTGTTGGCTGGTGAAGAATCGGAAGAGGAGGTTCCGCTTCACGGCTAATCTGTCCAAGCGTTTCAAAGTTCGCGAGATCCAGAAGTCCAATCAGGTTTGACAACTTTTTTCAAACTTCTTAATAGCTTTTTCGCCTCGTTGACCTCTCTCTCTCTCTCAAATTTAAGTTGGACTATGAGGTTTTTGTTTCGATTGATTCAGTATAATTGTGCATAATGAACTATTGCTGGTGATTTAAAGTGGAATGCTGAAACGGTGTTAATATACTTATACGAATTGCCTAACAAATAGTGTTTGGTCTGGACAATCACTTCGCGATTTGAGTGTTTCACCTTTGTTGAAAATGTAGTCATCCCTTCAAAAGTTAAAGCCTAAAATCTCTGATTGAACTAATCCTATCACACTGAACCTTTCTTGAACATTTAGTCATCCCTTCCAAAAGCTTTTACCATAATCTCTCTCTCTCTCATGGACTGTTGTAGCATCACCATAAGATATCCATTGCTACTGGTATTAGCAGTAATGCTAATAGCGTTTGCATCATGTGATGATTCAAAGGAGAGAGAAGAATGTGCAGAATCAGTGGTGGGATCACTTTGTTTGCTGTGAACACAATCTGAACAAGCCTCTTGACACTGCAGTTGTAAACCGCAATGTCTGATTACTTTGTTTGCCCAATTTTGCTACCTCTATTATTTGATTTGCTCTAACATGTTACTACTAGCTTTTTTAATTTGAATAAAACTCAGTACTAGTAGTTGTGAGTGTGTGTGTTTGTGTATGTGTGTGTGTGTCATTGGTAAGGAGGTGGAGATCAGCAGGTTAAGAGAACTCTGATGCTCATTTCAAGAGAATATGCATATGGCGGGTCCTAGTTTAGCTACTTGTCTAAAGTTTGATTATTGCATACAATATGTAGCTTATTATTTTTCTAAAATTGGCAATCAGAATGTGAGATAAGGTTGGCTTTAGTTGACGTATTTTCTTATGTTTCTTCTATCATAAAATTTCAAAATGTGCAAAAGCCTGTCTTGGTCATTAAGGGAGCTGTGCAGCCTGTAACACCCCTTACTCAGTAGGTTTTCCCCACCGAATAAGTGATGTCACGATTGGTATTGCGGACACTCAGATCAAATTTTTCTTTTTATTTTACTCAAATACATGCACATAAAATACATTAAACAATGTTATACAACTTTTACAGCGGAAGAATTGCAATTTATAATTTAATACAGACAACATGCCACAGACTTCTAAATCTTTT
>JAYDZE010009392.1:0-10489 GCA_034509125.1 Monilaria moniliformis
TTACATATTTGCATGAATATAAAAAAATAAAATTTTAATTATATTATAGAAAGTTTTAAATAAATTCAAAAAAATTAGTATTTTTTGGATCTGGATATTGATTAAATTTGAATTCCATAATTTTACGGATTTATTGTTATTATTAATTAATTTATCTCAATCCAAAATATTATAAGGATACATTAGTCAAAAAATAAAATATAATTATGAAAAATAAAAATAGGGATATTATGGCATAGAGACATTATGTCAAAAAATTATTTCCCTTTTCATTAATATCATATACAGTAACTAAGAGATATAATAATGTATTTTTGAGGAGATATATAATACTTTATCTATCTCACTATTTATGTCATGCACGTTTCTTTTGAGTACGAGTATTTAGGAGAATTCAAAAATGGTGTAAAATAGTATCAGGAATATATATTATTTAAAATTGTGTGAATAAATATACCTTAAGAATGAGACATGCCATATTATATGGGACGTAAAAATGAATATTTGCGATGAATAATGGGACTGATGGAGTAGTTGGCTGCTTAAAGTATGTATAAAAGTTACTTTTATTTTCTTCTGTAAGATTATTACTAGGTCAATCTTTTCAAGTTAACTAATATATATTTTCATATTGAAACTATTTAATATGTTGCACTACTAATTATCTACAGAAAAATCAAATGTATCATCAATTAATTAATGAAGCGTAATATTAGGACAACTAGCATAACTTGGAGCCAGTCTAAGTTCTAGTAAAATACTTTATTTTACCCTGTATAAAATAAAAAAATAAATTACACAAAAGCATAAGTCTAGTCTAGTCATCAGAATTCACGACCAACTGAAATTAGGGACACGGCCGTATTATTTCGTACCGTTTCCACTTATCACACAAAGTTTCGACGTAATTAATCTGAAAATATTAGGCAATCTCTCTCTCCTCTCTGAGTCTCTATCTCTCCTCACTCAGTTTAGACGAAATTGATGAGAAATTTTGAGGCGATTTCCTTCACTCGAACAAAATCTATTGCAAGTAAACGGTCAACCGACTTGACTCTGTCACTGGACGCACTTAATTGAATGTTGACTAAGACTTCGTCATATAACACACAAATATGTGACACATGTACTATGTAATTTTTTGTGTTTTTTTCTTTTTCTTTTTCTTTTTTGTGTTTCATTTAAAGTTTGAGGGTGGGAATGGTGGGAAATTGAACTCCATGTCTTTCTTTTACTTAAGAAAAGTTCAAGTCAGTGGCGGATCTAGAACTGACAAATGGAGGGGCATAGTAAATTAAATTTTTCAGTCAACTTCTTTTTTAGACGGACCGACAGCTGACGGAGAAGGCGACCATGGTGGTTTTTCGGCCAGGGTATTGGGAAATTGCCCGACAGGGGGATCGGCCGCCACCTCCCGCCCCCATATCCGCCGCTACTTCAAGTCACGGTTAGGGTATCTTCGAATGCACATTTTCTTGTTGTACTTATATTTTAAAGTGATAGATCTACAAATTTATTGGAATCTATCTTTGTTTTTATTTTCAGAACCAATCATTTTGATTTTCATAATATGTATTTAGAAAACATTTGTTTGTGTTTATTTTTAATTAGTCCAAAGTTCAATAGTATATCATGTATCATCATACAATAAGATTTACTTTTAATATTATCTCTATTTATATTTTTTGGGCTATTGCATGTAAATACAAAAAAAATTACATGATTTATGAATTGCACATAAATTCAAAATTTTATTTTACAATACACTAACTTTTGATTTGTCGTGATTTTAGCACAATTAAGTTTGTCGCAGTGACACTGATTTTGGTTGGTTGACATAGTAGTGACGTGTCAAGAGATGAGCTAGGTGGCATTTTTATGGACCTTGTTCATGTCCCGGACCATGGTGACATGCCTATTAAGGACTACCTTAAAGTTGCCCTAGGTTATGACTCTGATTTCCTTGGATATGTTGCCTTGGCTCATGTTGGATGGGCTCTGCTGTTCTTTGCTGTCTTTGTCTATGGCATCAAGGTCTTGAATTTCCAAAGGAGATAACTAAGTTTGGGAGATAATGATAGAAGGATTTAGTAGTGTATATGATTCTATTGTTAGTTTTACATTTCATGGGAGGAATAATTGCAAAATTAAAAGTTATTTTGATTGCCTTAAATAGAAATAAATGTGTTTCTTTTGATGTAACTTTGCTGTTTTTCTTTTTAAGAAAATTTATCAAAACGAATGAACCGAAATTGAATTAAATAATATTATGGTATATTCCGAAAACGAACTAAATTTCCCAAGATTACCAAAATCCCAAAAATATATATCATAAATTACATCTCTATATTCCAAAAAATACACCAAGAATTAAATAATCATAAAAGGAAGACTTTTAATGAAATAATTTTTATTTTCATTAATTATTGATAACACAATACATAACAATTCAATTCTTGTAAGATAAAAATTAAATGCAACATAACAACAGAATAATGTTAACATCAATAATGAAATAACCCAAAAAATGAACAAATACAAATTAACAACAATTACCAATGAATCAGACCAACATCAAACTTTAGACCAAAACCCTAGTACTTTTAGTACTAGACTTATCAGTTCATTTCTCGTCGATATAATCTCCAAGGCTATCGTCCGATGCCGAATCATCGGTCGGCGGTGCGAGACTCTTGTTGTCAAGAAAGGGTTGGAGGCCTCGAGCTCGAATAATTTGATCCTCAATCATCTCATCAGTTAATCCCCATTTTTTGAGCTGGTCTAGTTCGTGGTGCAGAGCGAGACTGTATTCGCCATCTGGGCCAAGCTCTAGGACTCGGTATTCGCAGTTGGTTGGGTTAGTTAGGTCCTCAAACTGATCAACTGTCCAGTTGAACCATTTCATGAGAAATAGAAGAATAGTGAGTCCATGGGAGACTACTATCAAATTCATTTCATTGCCAAATTTGTTGGATTCCATGTCCCTCCATAACCCTTCAAGAAAAGCTGAAAATGTGGATTTTTCTGGTCAGTATATATGTTGGTTTAGGACATTTCAAGAATTGATCGATTGATCAGTTGTAAAGTGCAGAATAATATAAATAGCAATACAAAGTTGAAATATATGAGAAATTTGAAACTAAGATTAATGTAGATTGTAAGTGATTACATTTTAAACTTGATTCCTCTCCACTAGCAAGATTTCAACAGCCACTCTTTCAAAATTGTCTTATATTAAAAATTAGAAAGATATAGAAATTTTTGTGGAAATTGACACTATAATTGATTTCTACACTTAGCATTCTTGATAATTAAATATAATATTCATTTTACAATGCACATTATACGATAATGATATACACATTTTCACTATACATGTGGCGCAAACTGACATTAAAATAGAATACGAGATTAAACGTATCAGAAATCAAAATTTGTATATGGATAGACTGATACGATTGTTACTTATTTTTTTATATATATAAAAAACAGTAACTTAGTCAAGAAACACCAAATTTAAAATGAGACATGCTTATATAATTAAGCAGCCTAATAGGAGAAGTCAAGAAAATCCAAACCCTAATTTCAAAAAAATCAATATCATAGAAATTGTTTATATAAAAATAATTTAAAATAGAAAATCTCATGTGGACTTACTCGAAACCCTGTCGCAAACATCGGCGCTGGATTCACCATCAGGAACTCTGTAGAAGAACTTCCCATACCTATTTCTGCTCCTCTTAATCTTCTTCCTCTCCACCAAGTCCTGATAATTCCCAAAGTGCTGCTCCCTCAATCTGCACTCTTCTCGAACTCCGACGATCCGATCCTTCTCGAAGGTTCCACCTCGGCAGATGATCTCCTCCATGGTCTCCCTAGTTCTACTCGAGGGCGAGACGTAGAACAGAACCTTCCATCCCTCGTTTTCCGAGACGATCTCCTTTATCCTGCGGCCCGTCGCCTGAGCTTGCTGGATGCCCTTCTTGATCAGCTTGATCTTGTAGTTGGGGACGTATTCGAGGACGGCTTCGTCCTCGTTCACCTCGCTCTCGCCGTGGCGCACCAGTATGATGCGCTGTGGGAGGCGTTTCATCTTCTGTTGTTCCGATGGCCGGTGATGGTGGACGCCTTTGTAGGTGTTGTTAGACATTTGTATGTGTGTGTGTGTGTAGGGTTTTTGTTTTTCAACTTGGTTTTTGATGGTTTTAGAGATTGGTGTCGGTTGATGGGATTAGTGTGTGTGGTGTGTTTTTATAGGAGTTGGGGTTTTATCTTGTAGTTGAATATTGTCTGAGAAAAGGGAGGGAATGGGAATGGGAATGGCTTCTTTTACGGTTCAACAAAGACTTTGAATTGAATCTTTGGTATAAAATATATAATCGAGGCATTACCTAATATGACTTAAAATATATTCATCTATGTATATAAAAGTCTCATATTCCATATTTATTCGTCCCAATAATTATCAAAAAAAAAATTCAACTAATAAAAGGATTTATATAACTTATTTTAGTCGGGAATGAGGAAAGTAGAGACTAGCCACTACAAGAAAAGCGCGATTTACCGACGGAAAATGCCGTCGGTAACAACCGAAATTTCGTCGGGAAAACAATACACCGACGGATTACTGACGAAAAGAAATCCCTCGGTAACAGTGACGGACAACTCGGTCGGCAAAGTGGAATTTTTTCATTTAATTATATATTAAAAACGATTACCAACGGACTATGTACATCGCTGAATTTAACGACGGACACTCCGTTGGAAACACAATTGGAAAATTTGGCGGGCACAATTCGCGCCACAATCCATCTTAAAACCGCCGGTGAGTCTGTCGGTAATCCCCCTGTAAAGTACGACAAATTTTTGTCTGTCGGAAATTCCGTCGGTAAAATGCGTTATTTTTTAGTGAGCGTACGATAAAGTGTTGCTAGTATAAATGCGGATAAATATTACACATTCACGAGATGGTTGATATAATGGAATGGAATGAAGGTTGATTCCATCATACCAAGCATCTCATTCCTTTTTATACCAAATACTTTTATTTCATTCATTCTTATTTCATTTCATCATACCAAGAACCTCCTAATATTTGCAGTAATATCTTGTGTATTAGTCTTCTCAAAAGAGTATGTGAGTAACCGGTCAAAAGTTAAGTTTTTTTTCTTGAAAAAGGAATCTAGTCAGCCGGACCTTATCATGCAAACTCTACGTGTTTGATTAATTTGAAATTAAGCAAATGATTTACGCTCTCATTACAAAATTATTGGAGTGGTCCAACTCGGAAATGAAACTTCAAATATGAGTTGGTAATGAGTGTCTCCTAATAGTACTAATAGTTGAATTTTCATTAATATCATACACAGTAATTAAGAGATATAATAATATATTTTTGAGGAGATATATAATACTCTATCTATCTCACTATTTATGTCATGCACGTTTCTTTTGAGTACGAGTATTTAGGATTAGGAGAGTTCAAAAAAGGTGTAAAATAGTATCAGGAATATATATTATTTAAAATTGCGTGAATAAATATACCTTAAGAAGGAACCATGCCATAGTATATGGGACAGCGTAAAAATGAATATGTGCCATGAATAACGGGACGGAGGGAGTAGTTGGCTGCTTAAAATATGAATAAAAATGTACTTTTATTTTCTTCTGTAAGACTATTACTAGGTCAATCTTTTCAAGTTTAACTAATATATATTTTCATATTGAAACTTTCTAATATGTTGCAGTACTAATTATCTACAGAAAAATCAAATGTATCATCTCATTTAGGGTGTATCAATTAATTAGTGAAGCGTAATATTAGGACAACTAGCAAAATACTTTATTTCACCCTGTATAAAATAAAAAAATAAATTACACAAAGGCATAAGTCTAGTATAGTCATCAGAATTCACGACCAACTGAAATTAGGGACACGGCCGTATTATTTCGTACGGCTTCCACTTATCACACAAAATTTCGACGTAATTAATGTGAAAATTTTATGCAATCTCTCTCTCCTCTCTCTCTCTCTCTCTCTCGTCACTCGGTTTAGACGAAATTGATGAGAAATTTTGAGGCGATTTCCTTCACTCGCGAACAAAAGCTATTGCAAGTAAACGGTCAAACGACTTGACTCTGTGATGTGTCGATAAACAGCGGCAAAGACGCACTTGATTGAATGTTGATAAGACTTCGTCCTATAACACACAAATATGTAACACATGTGCTATGTAATTTTTTGTGTTTTTTTCTTTTTCTTTTTCTTTTTCTTTTTTGTGTTTCATTTAAATTTGGAGGGTGGAAATGGTGGGAAATTGAACTCAATGTCTTTCTTTTACATAAGGAAAGTTCAAGTCAGTGGCGAATTTAAAACTGACAAATGAAGGGGGCGGAATTAGTTGTAGTCAACTAAATTTTTAAGTTATCTTCTTTTTTGCGACGGGCCGACAGCTAACTGAGGGACGATCATGGTGGTTTTCCTGCCAGGGTATTGGAAAATTGCCCGTCAGGGGGATCGGCCGCCACCTCCCGCCCCCATATCCACCGCTTCAAGTCACGGTTAGGGTATCTTCGAATGCACATTTTCTTGTTGTACTTACTTATATTTTAAAGTGATAGATCTACAAATTTATTGGATTGTATCTTTGTTTTTATTTTCAGAACCAATCATTTTGATTTTCATAATATGTATTTAGAACACATTTGTTTGTGTTTATTTTTAATTAGTCCAAAGTTCAATAGTATATCATGTATCATCATTACAATAAGATTTACTTTTAATATTATCTCTATTTACATTTTTTGGGCTATTGCATGAATTGCACATAAATTTAAAATTTTATTTTACAATACACTAACTTTTGATTTGTCATGATTTTAGCACAACGAAGTTTGCGGCAGTGACACTGATTTTGGTTGGTTGACATAGTAGTGATGTGTCAAGAGATGAGCTAGGTGTCATTTTTATGAGCCAAAAACAATTGCGATTAGGGCTCAAAAACATAATCTTCTTTCTATTTTCTTAAGCGTGGATCGGCGACGACAATTAGATTCAGAGAGTGAGAGTGACTCCGCCTTCGGGATCCTCGTCGATCTGCCGACCAAAACCATGTTGGGAACTAGGATTCCATCGATCTTCGCATCTCTCAAGCATTTCTCCACCAACTCCATACATTTTTTTTGAACAAATTCATATTCAATTCCTCAGTCTCACATGCACAATCGTCGTGTAGAAATCGATTCCTTCGTATGACAAATCGATCTTGATCGTCATTTGCGGTGGATGACGACATCCGCTTTGCCCACCCGCACATCGACCGTCGCCGCCACCGTGCCCTCGTGTTGCCAGAAATATCCTTCTTGTGCTTCCAACTAAGAGATATCCTTCTTGTCGTCGTTAAACGTGATATGAAATTCACGAATAAACAAATTTCAAACACCAACCAATTAATGGAATCTGGGGTTGAAATTTGAAAAGACGAGAGAAAATATTTTGGATGCGGTAGAGCAGAATAGGCATAGTCAATGAGAATATATTTACGTAAAAAGCCATCTGTTAGCTACTTCCTCTTTAATTATAGTAATAAAAAAATATTATGCTGTCAAGGTAATTGAATTTTATAGGGATTGAAATAGAAAATTTGGGCTCCCAAATAGATTTCTAGGCCCAAACTCAGATTTATTTTATAGCAAAACTCACAAATAAAAATTCCCAAAAATGAAATTCTCAAGGCCATAAAGATTTTTAAATTCAATCTTCTAATTAGGGGCTCCATCAAGTTCAAAAATAAAAACTCAAGCATGATAGAAATCAAATTTTCATGCCAAATAATTTATTTAAAGCAATTCACCACAACTAAGAAAGCATTGCGTTACATCCCCTTATGATAAAATTAATCCCACCAACTCAATCTCAGCTAATCTCGTATCTATTTAATCTTGAGTAACCAAACATCCTTTTTAGGGATGTCAATTTAGCTCGAAACTCGTGGTTGGCCCGATTAATCTGACAACCCAATAGGTTAGAGTTGAAAAATCATAACCCGAAAAAAATCTCAATCCGAATGACCCTAAACCGAATAGCTCGCAATCCGATAGGGTTGGCCCGAAGATAACCCGAACTCATAAGGTCGACCCGAAAATTAGCGAGTTCTCGTTATTTAGTTTTCAAACTTAATTAATTTATTATTTTTCCAACTTTTGAAAATTAGTATAATAAGATTTTTTTCAAATGTATGTGAAACAATGCATTTTGATTCAATATTCGAAAGTTACGTTCATTCATCATTTCACTATTCTATATTTTACTATAACATTTAATATAAACCGTTTAGATTAAAAATTAAAAAAAAAAAGTGATAATCTATTAAGAAATATGTATTTTCTTACTTCTCTAAATGCTATATATTAGTTTTGAGTTGAGATGACATTCATTTATTGATGTATTTTTTTTGTTACAAATATAAAATTATCAAAATTAATATATTAATTTTAAAAAATCATAAAAAAATTTGAGTCCGATTGGCCTGATGGGTTATCCCAAAACCCGATAATTTAGGATTAGGGTTGAGAATTTATAACCCGAAAAAATTACAACCCAAATAAATCGTAACCGAATAGCCCAACAACCCGATAGAATCAGCCCAAATCCGACGGATTTGCCCAATTGAAATCCTTAATCCTCCTACATGTCCCTATTTCTCTGTTTTCCCTTTTTTCCACAAAGTTCAACAATTTAGTGCAAAAATATCCCCCGAGATGCGTGTCTCCAAGAACAACCTGGAAAAGACAATTTCCTAATGGAAAAACTCTGCACATTTTAAAAGTAACTGCACCACGAAAATTGATTTTTTTTATATACTTTATCAGAAAATAATTTTTTTTTAAAAAAAACTATAGCCAGAACTAATTTTCTACATGTTTGAATTGTACTTTGGACCATGAAAATTTGTATTATCCATTAAATAGTTAGTAGAAAAAGAAATTTGCGCATAATTTTGATCTTACCTAACTTCTGAAGAATACGCGTGAAGGATATTAAATCTTAAAAAATATATAATCCCTATAAAATAGCAAATAATAACGTGAAAGCAAACCAAATTTAATAATAATATATAATATCCTTAATTAAGACTAATCACAAATCTAGCTAAGAATTGGCATATATCTACTCATAATCCGTTCATTTCAAGGTTCAATTATCTCATTTTCTTGCTTAAAAGAAGTAAGAAGCAACAATTTATTCTTCTAAACAATACCAACTATTTGTCTTAAGATGGATACAATTAAGTTGCGTGTGCGTGTATTTTTTTATTTTTTTAATAAAAAAGAAAAATGTTGGCTGTCACAGATCGATTGTGTAGTTTTCGTAGGTTATAACTAATTCTGCGAAATCTTAAATTTGCTATTTATTTTTTTAATTAGGTTAGTTTATAAGTTGTGCTTTTACTTATAAATAATTTATCAGAAGATATTTGAATATTAAAGAACCTAATTTGAGTATCAGAGCAGGACGCTAATGTGGGCTGAAATTTTAATTAATCCAACTGTATATTTGTATCGAGTATCGGAGCAGGTCGCCGATTGTGGGCTGAAACTTTAACTGACCCAGCAGTATATTTGTGTCGACATAAAAAAATGACTGATCTAGCATTATATGAACTTCGCCGACTGTGAACTGAAACTTTAACTGACCCAACAGTATATCTGTGTCAAAACAAAAAAAATTGACTGAGTAGTATATCTAAACTTCAAATTTGGTACAATTTAATGGAACTGGTCTAACTCTATCCAAAAAAAAAGTCCAAGGCCTCGCTCGACTTATAGTGCAACAAAAGCTACCTAAAATGCACCAAGAAAAATACTACTAGACTTATAGCTTCACAAATAACATAAGCACAAGATATTTAGACACATCATTCACCTCCAAGAAAATCTAGAAAAGGTCGACTTTTATAAGCCAAGTCACCTCCACGTTTTCTAGAGCTTAGCATTGACTGTGTCTAACATTAATTCGAATTCGTCAAACTAAGTTAATGCATGGAACTTGCTGCTTACGTTTCAACACACACACACACTTATATATATACATACATTCTCATTTGAATCCCTACTCTAACATTCCTATCAAGTAGTAAACAAACCTTATCTTCATCAAAATTTCTTGGACAAAAATCCCATGAATCCCTACGCAAGTTATCTACCTCCAGATTATTTGGAGCCATCAAACAACGGTGCCTCCTCGTCTTTCTACTCCGGCTTTGATTTGTCAAGCAAACAAGATCAGACGAAAACTTCCCACATGATTAGATGGAACTCGGGCAAGAGGGTCGACCCGCGGCTTCTGGGCATGCTAGAAATGTTCGGGGAGATCTATGTTGAGCGGCGTGAGTTCTTCGACAAGATCTTCGACGGAGATCACGGAGAAGTGTTCAAGAAGATAGGGCACGCGTTGAAGACGAAGAAGAAGCAGATGAGCAAGAGTGGG
>JAYDZE010009403.1:0-10488 GCA_034509125.1 Monilaria moniliformis
TTTTAAAGATGCAGGTCCTCAACACCACCAACTCGACGTCCTAGATTGGTGGTCAACGCATGAGAAAGATTATCATACACTTGTCACCATGACAAATGAGATTTTTGCAGTATTTGCTTCCATCGTCGCTTATGAGCGATCTTTTAGCACTGCCGATTGCGTCTTGCATGAACTAAGGAGCAACATATCGACAAGAAACATGTAAGCCACTAATTTTCTTGATGATTGGGCTAAGGCGGAAATGAGGGCTCAGGAAATGGATTGAGATCTTCGTGTGCAGAGCAACGTTGAAGAATTTACGAAGTCCAAACGATTCGAAGCCAAATAGGTAAGTAATGGTAAGAGAACTACATGGGCTTTGATTCCTCAATGAGGATATGTAGGCAACTCAAAACCGAAACCGCTCATTGGCCTCACGGTTCGGTTACAGTTTGGGTGCCCATGAAACTGGAACCGTGGACAACCCTAGCTACAACAAACAAATTACACTACTAGTCATAAATGTTGTGGTTCTACCTACCTGCATTAGATATAGTTTTCTACATAAGCTGACAGTTAACTGGTTAAACAACTTATCACTGAGAGAAATAGAAATTTTAGTTTCTCTATATGCTTAGCTTAGTAATAATCAACAACTGAATAACACACATACCAGTGCTCATTTGAAATAAAATGGGTAAGAAACTATTTAACTAAATTACCAGTTTTGATTTCGGGGGTGAATACGATAAATGTTCATTTAGGTTATAATAATGAGAACTTACTCACACAATATTAGTTAAACAACAAACTATAATCAAATTTGAGACAAATCTGCACGTGCTCACAAATGACAAGCTATCAGTAGCAACCATAAGTGTCTCCACGAAAAGAGGGTTTAAGATTTTACCAGGAGGAGCAGCGGCGGATGTCAGGGCGGGGCTGGCCGGGCTACAAGAGATGAGAAGAGCAACTGTAGGGTGAGATTTTCTGAGTATGTGAACGGAGCAGCGGCGTAGTGAAATACAAGCGACGGTCGGCGGACGGGGCAGGGCGACGGTGGCTGGTTGAGCGACCAGAGCTGAGAGGAGCAGGACTGCAGGGTGGGGTAAAAATTTATTTTCAAAGTTTGAGCCTGAATCGACTAATAAGTCTACGTCTGTAACTATGGTTTGAGTTTGGGTTTTAGTTTTAGGCTTTTAAGTTTTAAATTAGTTATAATATATATATATATATATATATATATATATATATAGGTATATTCAAATGCGAACCAAATCTTATTGCATGAACTAAGATCATTCTACAATCGTCGGTTTATGAGATCTAATGGACACAAATTCTACACGTGTCACATTATTTTATTAAATTAAATTGACGAATGATACAATAGTAATTAAGCATTTTGCTCGTTAATGATTCCCTGATTTCATGGGATTGTGCGTGCTTAATAGGTGTAAACGGATATGGCAATCTTGATTGGAGATATGTGTGTAGATTTTAGTTTCTATTATGGTAATTATCACATATGGTAATATAATATGCTTCAGCCATTAATTTCGTGGTATTAGACAGGAATATATAGAAACTCATATTAAAATATCTTTCTGTGTAGTCAGTAATTTCTTTCTAGACGACAAATAATTTATGGTTTATGTATCTGGGTTTACGATTTGAGTACGTAATGGATGTTGTCAATGAATGACAAATTAATAGTTTTATCCTTTTTTATGCACATATATAATTAGTTATATCATTTGTCAATACTATACTCAGCATTAGACAGTGCCCACTGTATCATTATACACAACACGCATCATTATGATGATGCAGCTACTTCCGTATGATTAGTTTTTTATGTTAACCTCTGGTTAAATGCCAGACGATTTTCAGGTCATAATGCCAATTCTGAATACAAATACTGATACAAATGTTAATAAATAATGCTTTTCGGATCATGTATAATGTCAACGCACATAGTCGCATAATTTGTTGATAATTACAGTACATATTGATAATAATGACGATTTTTCATTAGTATGAATTTAAATTTTTTATGGTTTTATTTTTTCAAAACATTTAACGATCATGTATTATGTTTGTCAGTAGTTACTGAGATCATAATGACAATTTTGATTACTAACATTGGTACTGAATAATGCCTTTCGGACTATGTATTACGTTTATGCACATAGTCGCGTATGCTTTTGATAATGACAACACATATTGAAAATAATTATGATTTTTCATTAGTACGAATTTATAATGTTTACCATTGTGTTGTATCAAAATTAGACTATGATTCTATGGTTAGTATGAGTTTAATAACACTTTTAAATATGTATTATGAACTTCAGTACATAGTATAATGATTGGTATTTATTAAAAATTTACTACAGTTGTATATGTTCTTGTGTTCGAAAAAGAGTTGAAGCCATATATAGGAGAAAAGTTCAAGACATTGGACGATGCAAAGGTGTTCTATGATAGCTATGCTCGGGGTGCGAGTTTTGAAACGCGCTAATTTGGATCCAAATCCAATGGCGATCTGATTACGTGGTTTTATGTAGTTTGCAAACCAATTTACCAACACTAGTGCTGGGCTATGCTTATGATACTCTATGCCGTTTTGTGCTCATTAGTTCAGCCAATGGTACATCACTATCTATATTTGCGTTATGTACTGTACATGTCCTCTTACTACCTGTAATAGTAACAACAAACATTTGGGCATTATTTAAACAAGCATTTAGCATTTAATGAACAACATTTTAGCATTTTTCAAACAAAATTTATAATCAAAATTGACAATATTGTATCATTGTTCAATAAACAATTTGTCATTGCACTAATAAAATGTTATCATCTTTAAAAAGAAACTTTTACATATAATCATTCAATAATAATTTTATCATTGTTTTCCAACTCATCAATCATTATGCGAAAATACAGATTGCTTATCATGATGCGATCAAAGTTTTATCATTATATTATAACAAATATAATATTACAAGATAAATATCACAAAGATTTCTAAATTAACATTATATAACTACAGATTCATTACTAACTGACATATTTATCATTATTCCTAAAATTGAAAAACCGTCAATTCGACAGTGATGTAGTATTAAGAAAACTAGTATATGTCATTATTCATGTTCTTTATTATCATTAATAGTATACTAAAGTATCATTACTTTACAAAAATTAAAATTTTACAATTGAAGACAGATCACACTGCCCATAACATAATAAACATCATTATACGAATCAAACATCATAATATGACTGTATCATTATATGGAAAAATACATAATGCTCGCTATTATCATTATTAGTTCATGAATTAACATTATTTGAAAGAACACACAATTTTTCAATTGAAGACAAATAAAAATGCCACAACAAAATATCAACAGAAAATCATAAATTCAACAGTTATCCATTATCAAAATAACAAGTACACATCATTATTTCAATTGGTTATAATCATATTCATTACACGAATGTATCATTATTTGGCAAAAGACTGAATTTTTTCACTTCAAATCAGACCAAACTGTTGCAAGATGGTAATATTCGAGCGAAATCAACCCATATGCCACAACACAATAACAACATAAAGTTTACCCAATAATCCAATCAGATATTTATTATGAAAAAACTGAACTATATGGAGAAAATTGACATATTAGATAGATGCATGTCTCAAGCCATAATGATTTTTCACCAGAAAAAAATCCCACAAGAGAATGCCCACATCATCATCATCTCATTATTCACATAAGAAAGATTTTATTTTTCGAGTTTTAATTATACATACCTCTTGAAGTCGACGGAAGTTTTGATGCCAGAACCCTAGTTTTTGTCATTTCAAGATATGATTCGAAAAAAAAAGACGAACTGCTTTTTTTATCAGATTAATGATACGGCGCCGGAAAAAATTGGGTGAAGAGAGAATGGAGGAAGATGAAGAGAGTGACTTTTGGTATTCTGCACAGAATGAAAATGTTGAATAAAAAATTTGGTATATTGAGCACATTAAGAGACATGCAGATATGTGGGATAACTAATCCCATATTTTTCGCTAACTTCCCTATGTGTAATTACGTACTTTTTTATTGTCTGACCTTTATACCCTTTAATGATATAGTTGAATTTGTATAATGATAGAAACTGAAACGAAGTTGTGGCCGCCCATCATCAAATCTAGTGGTCTAAATTTGGCCTTAGTTATGCAATTAGGGTGCAGAATATATATATATATACCCTTAGTGCATAACTAAAACTAATTATTAACCATTAGATTTCAAAATCAATGGATGTAATCTACTTATCACGAGTCTCATTGTAGTTATATAGGAACATCATTATAAGAGCAAATTAGTCAATTATCATTATATTGCACGAATTAATTTCAGCAGTTTTTGTGTTATGAGGAATTTAAATAGAGTAAATATCTCCATTATGTCATCATTGCGGATATTTTAGATATTCATATCAAAATATTTCAAATGTTATCAATCCTATTTTTATCTTCATCATATTACAGTAATTATATCATTGTATAACGTAATTCACATCATCATTAGAGGTGCCCACGGTTCCGAAACCGCCGGTTCCGGTTCTGTGGGCACCAGAACCATAACTGAACCGTTAGGGTTAGAGACGGTTCACATTTTGACAAGCGGTTCTGGTTCAAAACCGGCAATTTTCAACAGGTTTTCACTAGTTTCGGTTCCGATTTTCTGGCTTTTTTTTAAATCGAAGACAAATTTAAGTGTAACAAAGAGAAATTTTGTTATTATAAGCTACAAAAAAAAAACATTTGAAAATTGCTTTTATTTATTGATAGTTCAAATGTATATGTTACATTAAAATATTACAAATATAACGAATTACAAAGTTGAAGAATTTTTTAAATAATAAAATAAATAAAATACAATTACAAAATAAAATTTACATTTCAAATTACAAACAAACTTACAAGGTTACAAATTGCAACAAAGTCAAACTACATTACTACAAAGTACAAAGTACAAAGTACAAAGTACAAAGTACAAAGTACAAAGGTTAAGGAGGAAAAAAGAAAAAAATGAAAAGGACTTGAGCTCAATTTAAATCTTTAATGTTAGACTTTAACAATTTAAAATGAGTTGTCTATGTATCCTCATTGAGGAATCAAAGCCCACATAGTTCTCTTACCTTAACTTACCTATTCGGCTTCAGATTCCGTAAATTATTCAACGTCGTTCTCAACACGAAGATCCCAATCAGGTTCATGAGCCCTCATTTCCACCTTGGCCCAATCATCAAGCAACATGGTGGTTTCATGTTTCTTGTCGACATGTTGCTCCTTAGTTCGTCCAAGACGCCACCGGCAATGCTGAAAGCTTGCTCAACAACGACGGTGGAGTGGGAACTGCAAACATCTCCTTTGTCATGGTGGCAAGTATATGAATCTTTCTCATGCGTTGACACCAATCTAGGACGTCGAGTTGGTGGTGTTGAGGACTTTCATCTTTAAAAATAGCACGAGATTCCAAATATATGTCTAATTCACTGTTAGCTCTACCCCTATGTGTTGTATCATTGTATAGTGATGCTATTTTTATTGCTTTTGGGTCGTTAGAATCTATGTCTAGGTATCCATAGTTACTAAAGTTAGAATCTTTACTAGATGTAGAGCTAATTTGACGATCATTATTATACTTTGTTTCATAATCCTTAAATAGGTTATGTAAGGCTACATCTAACTCAAATTCAACTTGTTCGATGTTAGGAAGATCTAATTCAAACAAAATTCCAGAATCTAAAGTAAATTGAGCTAACTTCATAAGAGGTAAGTTTTGTAAAGTTTCATAATAACAATCTAAATGTCTACAAACACCACCTAATTTCCATTTTAGATCTAAACAATTAGCAACTAAAAATTCCGTTGGAATTTCCTTCAAATATTTCAACAATTTTTGGACCGTATAAGATATTATAAGTTGTAATAATTGACTACTTTTTTAATGCAACTATTAAAACTTAGTGCTATATACATGCAATGCTCTAAAACACGAACAAAAGTTTAATAATAAACTTTAGATAATTCAACAGTTGCAGTTTTAAAAGATTTAAATAATTTAAATAAATCCATACATTGAGTCCAACAAGTAGGTATAAAATCAAGTCTAAATCAGTAAAACCTCTAAAAAATATACTAAATAATATTTATGTTCTAAGGTCGAACTTATCATGTCATATCATCTTGAACACACAAATTTAAAATACGACAAATCTATACTAATACTTAAAAGCAGAATTGTGAGCAATATTACGAAATTGCCATTTTCCCGCCAAAACGCATGATATTTGAGCTCAAACCATGGCCTAATTGTGTACATGTAAGTTCTAACATTATAATATCAATAACCGAAAGCTTTTCACAATTCCCAATTGCAGAAGCTTGTCCAAGAAGCTAAGCTTCTGTAAAAGTCTGCTATATGTGCTGACTGAAAATATGGACTAAGAAAGCCCTCTTAGTTGGCAAAAAAGTTTTTTACTATATTTATTTAAACTTCTGAAGGAAGCTTTAATTTTTTTTTTAGAATCTAAAATGGACAGAAAATTTTGCAGATCCACATGAAAGAATTGAAAGACGACCGACCAATGTCAGAAAATCTTGAGCCATGTGCTTTGAAAACTTCAAGAAATTGTATTGATTTTCGAAGTCAAATCAAATATGTTGACTAAATTTGAATTCAAATTTTAAGTTTGGAGCCAAATAACCTAAGTTTTTTCCTATAAGTACGAGTTATCTAAAAAAGACAGGACGGTTTTTTTTATTTGCAAGGTTTCTGTTCCTGTTCATATAAATTGTTTCTATTTCTATTTTCTTCTTCTCAATTTGTTAGTTATGATGGATGCAATATGATGTTTTATATTTTTTTTATCTATTTTTTGTTTGTTATCGTTTTAGTTTGTTCGTTTTTTAGCTTTGATCTACTATATTTGAGGCCTATCTATTACATATGGTTTTACAAAAATATAGATGGTGTTTTTTGTCCCATCTCTCCAACAGTTAACAACAAAATTTGTCAGCTCTATAATTTCATAACCTTCAGTGGCAACTTCAGTGGCCTATCTTCCTACAGATATGAAGCAGAAAAGAGTTTTAATGTATGATATTTTGTTTCTATAATCTAGCAGGGCCAATAAGGGAAAACACCAAATATTTACACATCCAGAGATCAATTTTGTGATAAGGTGGAAAGAAGAACGAAAATAATTTGTGATCAGCTTGAAAAAGATGGAAAAAAAGGAAAAGAAGATAGTATATTTCCTGGCCATCTAGTTTGCTTCGACATTTTTACAGATTGTATCAGTCAAAAAACAAGAAAATTAACCTGACAATCAAAGAAGATGTATAATTTTTGCATGATGGGTTCAACTTTAGCAATACACAAAACAACAAAATTACATAATAGAAATATGGAAAGATGCGGAAAACGAAACTAAAATGGTCAAGCTCAACACTAATTTAGACATGCAGATCTGGAAAATTGAACACCAAATTTGGATTCAATGCCAATCAATCAAAAATCGGTCAAGCATAGAGATCAGGGGCTGATAGACAGAGAGAGGAAGATAAATATGTTAGACGACGGGACTCAGAAATATGTTCATTACCATCCCGTAGACCTTTCTCAATATTTGGCCAAAATCAAACATCAATAATCTGGATTACCATTAGTCGGTCAAAATCAAACACCACTCAGTCAAGTTCAACAACAATTCCATAATCAAACACCAATTTCACACACACGAGCACACAACTTTAGATTTTAATGGAAGGGGGGATGAGAAACAGGGTAAACGTCACGCTGCAACTCGTGAGAGGAAGACGATGAGGCATCGATGTAGAGAGGGCTAAAAAATAAAAAAATGTCGAAGACTACAGATCTTTGTAGATTTGGCAATAAGATGCCATAGATGGACATAATTTGATGACTTGGCTTTGATATGCATTGCTTTCAAGCAACAATTGAAGAGTTGTCGTATAGATCTACGTCACGAGAACAAAATAAAATTGGTTCATTGGTATATATAAACGTTTTAAGAAATAAAACAATAATAATTGAAAATATTTCAGATATACTTTATATTGCCAATTTAATACAATGTGGCACCGAGGATGTACATTTTTTGTAGATCTTCATCCAGACAACCAATGATAACCAAATTACATGTTATTGGGTTACATCTGAGATGATTTCATGTAACAATTTATGAAATGTATAGAAGATCATGGGCTAAAAGAAAAGAGTTTTGATTGTAGATCTACGTCCCGAGTACATAAAAGAAATATTCTTCGGTAGATGTACAACATCTTCAAAAATATAATAGAAAAATTAAAAACCTTTCTAATCTATTTTATATTGGAAACTTTAAATCTATATACATAAGATCGGAGACAAGTAAAGAGTTCTTATTGTAAATCAACGTTACGAGTACAAAAAAAAATTGTACTTCAGTGGATGTAGAACGTCTTCAGAAAAAACTATTAATGTATCTGCCTTTGAAATTGATTCATTCATAAATTTCTGACCAACAGTTGTGGATCTACATTAATTTGACAAAAAATATCAAATTGAACGAGGAAAAGAATTTTATGGTGCAGATCATGCACAAGAAAAAAAAAACACTTAGAAATGAGGGGAAAAAAGAAAGACATAATGGCAATTTGTTTGCAAACCGTTCTAAATCTACGTTAATTTGGCATTGTTATGCCAAATTGCATCAAATTTGATAATATAAATAACTTATATAAGAGAATTATTTATAGCTTTCAGGATATATGTTTGTCACTTTAATAAATAACAAATTCCGAAAATTATGTTTTTGACAAAAATTCGGATCAAATAAGAGTATATACATACATAATTATTGGTCTTCGTGATTAATAGAGATTATTAATTATTAATTGTAACTTAGCGATTTCATAACATGCATGACAACCTTAGCGATTTCATTTTAATCTACACATGTATGACACATTAGGATCATAACAAGAATTTTCTCAACATTTCTCTATAACTATTTGTTCTATTCTTAAATTGTTGTTATGCACATTTATCAATATCATAATTTCTATAATATAATTATTCTTCATCTCAAATAATTCATTAGCAACTGATAAAAAACAAGACAAAATAAATGATCATATATCACACAAATATAAATATAAATGTATGTTTCCTTAATAAAATTTATGAAATTTGTAGAATTATTTTATCTATAATTTTTATATTTTTTTTGTTCTGCAAAATATTGAGATATTGTCGATTATTATTTACATGTTTATATTTGGATCATTTTTAGTAAAAAAAAACAATTGGACAAACGAATCAAAAGTAAAATTATTCAATTTGTTGTATGACTTAATATGTAACGATGATTTGTGATTCTATCGTTAACATGTCTATAAATTTATTTGTGACTTGTGATGTGCCGAAGACTCCAGTAAAAGTGTCAGTCGCTCGAAATTATGGTTTCGGAGTTGAGTGAAGATCTTTGGAAGGAAAGCTCTAAATAATGATGGGAAATATGTTAAAAGAAAATGTGGATTTCGTGAATAAGAATGACAATTAGGACTTTTTATAGTTTTTCCTTTAGACTGTTTTCTTTATTCAATTAGTTAAACTATATTCGAGCCCAAACTTATTTGCTTTGGGCCACTCGTTTGGACTACTTAATCTATTTTTCGTGTAATTTAGGCCAATTATTATTATATTTTGGGAATTAAATTGTGGTTTTTATCTGTTATAGATAGGACCAAAAAATGAGAAGTGTTCACCGATTCTAATTTTTGAATGGACAAAAATTACATTTCATAAAATTTTATTATAAAAAATGTCTATTCAAATTTTGAATTTGAATAAAACAAACTATGAATTTGAGTCTTTTTAAAAACAAGTATGAAATGGTCTTATTAAATAACTCCTAATAAATATAATTATTAATATTTATATAGTGTGTATATGGTGATGATTTGAGAAGCATTGTTTCAAGCACATATCCATTTTATATGGAACATGCAGACTTGAGCTCTTATTTATGTGATCGAGCAATATTTGCTCCTACTTTAGATGCAGTTGAAACTATTAATCAATTCATGATAAATTTGGACCACTTTGAAGGTCGTGTTTATTTGAGTTCAGATAGCATATCAAAATCAGACTCGGCTTCAAATGCTATGGGAGAGTTGCACACAGTTGAGTTTTTGAATAATTTGAAATGTTTCGGTACTCCTAATCATGATTTACTATTGAAAGTAGGTATGCTTCTGATGTTGTTGAGAAATATAGACCATGCCAATGGATTGTGTAATGGTATAAGATTGATTATTACACGCTTAGGTAATCATATTCTGGAAGCAAAATATTATGTGGGCATAATGCGGGGCATAAAGTGTTGATACCTAGGATGACGTTAACGCCTGCTGATCCAAGGTTGCCA
>JAYDZE010009414.1:0-10486 GCA_034509125.1 Monilaria moniliformis
TAGAAGTTATTTTAGGGTATTTTATAACTTGTATGTGATTAATTGGAATTCAAATATATACTCTAAAATACGCATCAGCTGTGATGATCTTTGTGGGCGAAAGAGATGAGACGCGAAGGAGATGGTAATCAACCGGATCTTGGTGCGGCAAAATCCAAACCACTGTGTTTGTAGCCATGGTTTCTGGCGAAGCCACTTCTAACTTTGATATGTTGTAGATCTGAGCCGTTTCTTTAATTATTGGTTTGGTTCTCCTGAATTTAGTTCATTTTTTTGTTCGATTTTGGTGAGTTTGATTTGATCTTGATTCGTCTCTTTCGTTAAGAAAATCTAAGCCGATGTTCTCCCATTTTTTATTCGATTTTGGTGCGTTTGATTCTTGATCTTTGGTTTCCAACTTGACCAGTGTTTCTGGGCCTTAGCAATGGTTCTCGACGATTGTTTCTGGCGATTTTTTTCTTAGTAGACGGCGGCGTCTTTCTGTCTCCAAAACTAAAAGCAATGATTTTTTTCATTGTAATTAATCCTCAATTCTGCGTAATTATTAATTAATCCTTAGTTTAGCTTAAATTAATTACAATAAGCATTAATTCATCAATTAGACATTTTTTCACTTGATTAATTTATTTAGGTGATCTTGTCATTGATTAATAAATTAGTTTAGTAAGTTAATAATCAAATAATTATTCATTATTAAAATTATATATATATATATATTCATATTTTGAAAAGGGTAAAAGACTCATTTTACAATTTATCTATAATATAATATAGACAACGAAACATTCATTTATTTTTATTTTTATTTTCATCTCACCTACCAAACAATATTTCTAAATCCTTATCTTGATCTCTATTTTCATTTTATTTTAAATCCTATCACGATTTAACTATATTGTCATATTCTGTCATGGCAACCAAACATGCCCTTAGTGTTCTTATTATGAAAAAATGCATATCAAGAAAATGGATAAATTTATTTCTATTATCTTTAATTATTGTTGGAAATACTTATAGCGAAAAGACTGCAAAACTATAGTGATATTATAAAAGTAGAAAAATACTAAATTTGGTAAATTTGACATTATTTTGCAAATTTTAGTTTTAAGATAGAATATATATTTGGAAACGAAAAAATATGTTTTGATGATTGAGTTTGATTGGGTTTGGCTATGAAAATGGATATGATGATCATGTGGGAATGTACCCTTTGCCAGGTCTGTTTTTTCAGGCCTTTGAACCTACTCAAAACACGTATAGTTCTATACTACGATCACGGGGTATTTTTATGGAAAACTATATTTTCATATCCCAAAAATTATTGGGTCCATTTTTTTTCTATACAAAAAATACACGGATTATGTAAGGAATATACAAATATTAATATATATAATCGATTAACAATATTTTTGTGAAGCGAAATAAGCCAAATTTTTAAAATTTTCTCAGGACGAAAGCAGCCGACGACGATTCCAACAACAATGAATACGCAGAGTGGAGAAGATAGTAGTAATGCGGGGAAAAGATGCAATACGACATCGTTTTGATGGCTGAGAATGCTGCCTCATTTGTATCTATTTTTTTATATTGTTATTGGAATCAAGCTTAATATCATTTATATTGCTGGAGAGATTGGCTGGCGATTGTTTTTTACTACCTTTTTTTTTATTTTTTCATTAAAAAATATATATGATTATAGTTTGGTACATAACAATATATTTTCCTATTTTTATATATCTAGATAGAGTGCACAAATTTCTAAAATTTTGTAATTGTATCCAAATTTAGTTGAAGAAGGAATAGATGGTAAGTTGGATCCAAGCAGAATAGCGAGTGAGTTGGGTTGAGGCGGATAATGGTGTGGTGTGGTGTGGTGTGGTGGTACATACTAGAATTGCAGGTCTAGTGATATTATCCCCACACATCATGCGCAGGTAAACAGCCCATGTGAATCTTGGAAATCATTCATGCTAAATTACTTTTTTTAATGAAAGCAGATTATGAGCAAAGATGTGGGGACTGCAAACTTAATATTTCTCCGTTAGTAGGTGTCCAAATATGCACATATACAGTAGCGAAGCCACATAGAAATATGGGGGGTCTATAGGCCTCCACCAATTTTGAAAAAATGCATGGGTATTTTAGTAATTTTTATTATTTATAAATTAAAAAATATATAATATCGAAAATATTGTTAACCCAGCTCCACTTCTTTTACTTCCGCGCAATTCTTTCGTTGTTGTTGTTCGCGTTTGTCGCTACTATTATAAATCTGTGTTGTGATTCGACATGTATTGTTGGATTTTTTTATGATCATTTGACTCCTTTTGGCATTAAGTTAGTTCTTCTTTCATATTTTTCTTTGCGTGATGTTTTTATTTTCTTAGGCTTTTATTTGATTTTTCTTTTAAACTTAAATGCGATTGCTTATGGAGTGGATAAATGCAGAACAATTTCGAGCCTGAATTTTTGTAGCTAATTATCTTCGTTTAGAATTAGCGTTTTGCGTTTTAAGTATCGAATTTAGCTGTAAATTAACTATTTTTAATATTATAATTTAATTTATATAATATTATTTATGTTTAAATTTTTTAAAATTATTCTTGGGCTCTTCAAAATTAAAATCATGGCTTCGCCACTGCACTTATATATAAGAGTGTGAGTAAAAAGACAGCACCTACTTCGTAATTAAATATTATGAATTCCCGATTTGTCTAACGCACTATCTTTTATGTGTTGTTCGTAAAATATAAACAAGAAAAAATGTATTCATATATATATTCATACTGTTGAGAAAAAAGGTATTAAAATAACACTACCACAAGTATTGTAGCTTACTAATATTTATTTCTTTATAAATAACACTACTCCTCTCATTCCTATTATTGAATATTAATCATTCATTTCTGTAATAACTGAATTTTAAACCAAACAAAGTTCAACATAAAAGTGTGTTTATGATTATGTATGAAGATGGACACATACTTCCTTTCTTCAAGTGGGCTCCCGTGGCTTCTTGATTCCATTAAGGCCTTTATGCCCCCCCCCCCCCCAAAAAAACTTATTTTTTGAAGGGCCCATCTCATTATCCTATCTCCCAAACTCATTCCAATTGAATAATAATCCTTTAAGAAGTAAGAAAATAATAATAATTAGAAGAAGTAAGAAGAAAGGACCAACCAAACAAAAGATAAAGGAAAAGGATAGAATAACATAAACTTTTTTGCTTTAAAATATAAAAGCATCAACTACGTTTGTTCTCCTAATTTTCATTTTAATATTCAATTGTGGATTTTTTTCTTTCCTTTCCATGGAGTCTAAATATACCTCAAACTATTTCTAGTTATAACTATCTAAATATACAATAATAATAAGAATATGGTCAACTTTGCCTATCAACATGTTGGGCAATCTCATCATTCTACTTTTCCTAAAGAAAAAACTCAAGTTATTCTACAGTACTTAGACAGTTAGTTACACAACATTTCAGGAAATTGGACATGTTTTTTCTTTCCTTTTCTGTTAGGGTAGTTAGACAATTACTTGCACAACATTTCATCAAATTGCACATGTTTTTTCTTTCAATTTCTGTTAGAGTTTAGGGTTTAGCGTGCCTGTATGTATATATATAGGGGCACGTTAGAGTGAAATCTTACCCTAATTACCGAACTAAAATTGATTATTATCTATAGAATCTGACAATCTAAGACCAAAATTTGATTAAAAATCAAATCAGCGTACTGGAACACTGTATCAGTATACAAAAAAAAAATCTAAAATACTGATTTACCGAGAATTATGGGTCAAAAAATAATCCCAAAATTCCGAAAAATATGGAAAAAACAATCAACATATAATACAGTTGGTTAACGCTATGCTGAAAATTGATTAATATTATGCTGGTTTTACACTATGTTGTATTATATATACTGATTGTTGTTATTTGCATATTATATATGCTTGGTTAACATTAATGCTGAAAATTGATAAATACTATGCTGATTTTTTCACTATGTTATATTATATATGTTGATTGTTATAGTTTGTATATTATATATGCTTGGTTAATGTTATGCTAGAAATTAACTAACACTATGTTGATTATTGGTTAAAACTAGGGATATCAATTTAGCCTGAAATCCGTGGGTTGGCCCGATTAACCCGACAACCCGATAAGGTTAGGATTGAAAAATTCCAACCCGAAAAAAATATCAACCCGAATGATCCTAAACCGAATAGCCCGCAACCCGATAGGGTTGGCCCCGAACCCATAGGGTCGACCCGAAAATTAGCGAGTTTTCGTTATTCAATTTTCAAACTTCATTAATTTATTATTTTTCCAACATTTTAAAGTTAGTGTAATATTTTTTTTTTAAAATGTATGTGAAAAAATGCATTTTTATCCAATATTCGAAAGTTATGTTTTTCATTTCACTTTTTTATATTTTACTATAACATTTAATATAAAATATTTAGATTTAAAAATTTTAAAAAATGATAATCTATTAAGAAAAATGTATTTTGTTACTTCTCTAAAAGTTAGCTTTGAGTTGAAATGAAATTCATTTATTGATATATTTCTTTGTTACAAATATACAATTATCAAAATTAATATATTAATTAAAAAAATCATAAAACTTTTTGAGTCCGATTGACCCTATGGGTTAGCCCGAAACCCGATAATTTAGGGTTAGGGTTGAGAATTTTTAACTCAAAAAAATTACAACCTGAATGACCCGTAACTGAATAGCCCGACAACCCGATAGGGTCAGCCCGAACCCGAGCGGGTTGGCCCGATTGACATCTCTATTTAAAACTATGCTGATTTTTTCACTATGCTACATTATATATGCTAATTGTTATTATTTTTGTATTATATATGTTTGGTTAATGTTATGCTAAAAATTGACTAACACTATGTAGATTATTGGTTAACACTATGCCGAATTTTCCACTATGCTATATTATATATACTGAATTTTATTGTTTGTATATAATATATGCTCGGTTAAACGCTATGCTAAAAATTGACTCACACTATGCTAATTATTGATTTAACACTATGCTGATTTTTTCACTATGTTATATTATATATGTTGATTGTTATTGTTTGTGTATTATATATGTTTGGTTAACGCTGTGCTGAAAATTGATTAACACTATGCTAATTTTTCCATTATGTTGTATTATATATTCTGATTGTTATTTTTTTCGTATTTTTCGGGATTTCGGGATTATTTCTAGATTTTTTTCCGTGTGCCGAAATACCCTTGTTTATTATAAGTTTGTAAAATTCGTTGACACGTGGCTTAATTTTATCTGTTTGGTTTTAAAATTCTATGACCATATTCGGTCTTAGTTCAGATATAAAATTTGGTTCATATTTGATCACACCTATATATATATAATATAGTGTTCTATCCGAAAGGCATTAATGGATTCCAAACAAATTAGGTAATGTTAATTAATGAGGATCAACAATCATGTATACTTTCGTTAAATTAGGTTCTCAAGCGTACAATAGTATACTTGTATAAGGACTCAATTTTAACATAAAGTAGAGGAAGCGGTGGCAATTGGGTGGCGGCAGCGGCACCGCTTTCAGGTATTGCTGCCAAGTATCTGTCTCTATCTCTCATACACAAGCAATAAATCCAGTGTAGAAATCTCATGCAATAAGAGGGGTAAATTTTTATGTATAGTGCATGCGTGAAAAGTAATGTCAGATCGAATTGAGACTTAATGTGGTGGTTTGAATATATAATATTCCCTCCATCCCCAAAAATTTATCATATTGTGGACGAATTGGAGTTTTAATAAAATAATTGGTAAAATTATGAGTGGAACAATGATGTCACTTTAAATATAAATTTAAATTATGTATTTATAGATAAATAAGTGTTGTGAGTGGAGTAAGATCTAATCAACGACAAATTCTATAAATGATGGAAAATAGAAGATAAATAATATAATGATTTGTGTAGACTCTACTACTGTAATTGGACGTGACAAAGTTTTTGTTGATGAATGAAGAAGTGCTATATAGCTTTTATTATAATGTTGATTTTGTGTGCAGTTTTATAAGTGTGCAAGAAGGAACCTAAAATTCATACTATTTTAGTTCAATATTTTCAAAATAGAACGAAGATCTCCTTTAATATTCTGGTGTAAACTATTGACGAAACTCTGTTTAGCGAATTAGAATCTTGTTTCAGTCTAATCCTAACTCTGCACGAGAATAAAATGCAACATGAGCTCCAATAATAATTCTCCCATCCCAGTATTCTTCAAAGCCCCAAAATATTAGAAGCGTTGTTTTGTTGGGGTTTGTATACTGAAAAACATGTTTTGTGTTGATTTGTATTAAAAACCTTATTTCTCATTCTAAGGAGAAATTTAACATTGTCACATGGTTTCCCTATTGTGGTTATCGATGCTTATTCTTAAGCATATAATCATAAATTGGGCAAAGAAGTCCTCCTTCTATATTGTAGACTGATTGGTGGATCCATGATCACAGAAGATCTTTAAGTCGATTCCTTATAGAAGAAAATCAATTTCTCAACCAAGATAGACATGGACAATCTATTGTGAAAGGTTGTTGTGTCGATCCGAAGTTCGCGCCTATCTTGGCCAACTGATGGCACTGAGTGTAGTTTAGCACTAAAATGGATTATAGTGAGATACGTACTTCTACAGTATGTAAATAAAGTACAAGGTCTCGGTGATTATCTATTTCTTAATCTATATAAGTAAAATTGAGCTGAGCATACGATGTTGGTTATGCACTACTTTGATTTATCAATATGTGTGTGTTTTTTGTAACCCTAAGTAATTCTTGGTATCTTGGGTAGTGATAATCAATGTCTAGCAGTGATAGTATTGTTATTATATAGAATTATGTCTTGGAAGAACCCGAGTTGATAATATCATCAAGAGGAGTTCGAAAATGGAATTTATCATACAAATTTGCACAGTTGGAATTTTTTCCAGTATAATAAGTAAAATTTTGAACTGGACCACTCTTGGATAAAGAGATTAATTATATTAAAGCTAGCAATTGTTTTAATTAATTAATTAATGGATATTGTAAATCTTAAACATGGAAAATAATAAATTAAAAAGGAGCCATATTTGTAATGTAGATCTGGACGGGCAGTTCAATATTAATCCTATATGAAATTAATTAATATTAATGGACTTAATTAATTTGGGCTCAACTTAAAAAATTAAGCTCATTGGAAGGCTCAGTTCTAATCCTACTTGGAATCCCTAACCTGGCCCAACTACCCCTATATATAGGGGTGGAGATGACAAAATCACAAGCCATACACATATACACAGAATAATCATCCCCATTTCTGTGTGCTCTCTTTAGTGATTTTCTAGTCTCCACCCAATCTATATAGCTTGATAATATATTGCCCACAACAAAGGTCATGATATCTCAAGGGTGAATTATTGTCGAGGAGTGGTAGGAGTAGCAGCAATCCACATCACTAATCAACAAGAAAAGTCTGCAAAACAAGGTAACCATCTGGACCCTATGGGCATGCCTAGGTTTGTTTTATCTGTCTGCTGCCTGTCTAAATGTGTTCTAGTAATAGATCAATTAGATCTATTAATTGAATTTAAATATCATCCTATGAGACCCTGGGGAATCCTTCATTGGAGCACTTAATTCCCCCCCCCCCCCCATGTTTTACTAATTCAAAATTTAAAAATTTAAATGTGTTGCACAACTACGAGTTCCCTCAAATTCAATTGAAATAAGAGCATGATAACTCAAGTTTGCAATCAATATACACTCATTTTTTAAACATTTTGGACAATTCAGCGGTTACAATGTAATTGTTTTGGATTGGTGCTGTGGGATATATTGAACGGCTGAGAGTCACTTTGTCATTTTAAAAGTTAGTTAGACAGTTATATGGACAAAAAAAAAAGAGAGAAGTATAATCATATACATTATTACAAATTCACAATATTAAAGTATAAGCTAACAAGATGAATAAGCAGGGCAGTTGGAGAGGATCGTGGCATTCTTAAGAGTTTTTTTAATGCAAAAAACCAAAGTTTTTGATGGTGGTGTTGTAATGCCTTCTTTCGAGATTGATAGCATACTTGAACAGAATCTCCATAAATGGAAACATGAAGTCGTGTTCAGCCTCTTGGTCCTCGGAAAGACTTGGTTCAAACTTGAGTTACTCTTTATGTTTGTTGGCCTTGTCCTCTTCCATAGCTAACTGATTCATGGGGCGCATCTTCTCTTTAACAACTAATCGATTAGGCTTGGGAAGAATCTCCACATGATGCACTATTTCGTCGAAGTCATAATAGCAAGTTGACATTCAGAATATTGGAATAAAGATGATAATCAAGAATCAAGAAGAGATCGAAGCAAGAATGAAGAAAAAATCAGGTCACAATTAGAGTCTAGTTAAAAAATGAAAAGATCGAGATTTAAATAGATTAATTGTATTTATTTTACATACCATATTTATCATATAAATTAGTCTTATAAATAGTTAAATGTAAGAGAAGAAAATTATTCCAATCCAATACAATGTATTCCTAAGCTTGATTCAAAGTTATATGAATTCAATGTCTTCCGCAAGTTTTGATTCTATTTTCTATCACGGAAAAGGTGAAACCACATTTTTGTTTTTCATATCTCCAAGCACCTAATTAAAATAAATAAGAATTGAGAAAAAAAGGAAAGAGAATTTGCATCGATAATCAAACTTAATGTAATGGAACTTTGATAAACCAATCTGATCATTTGAGTTGTTGAACATATTGGATGGACGGAAGAATCTTGTTTAATACTACTTCAATAAGATCAAAACCATAGTCATACCAACCAAGCAAGAAATTGTTGTAATACCATGGAGCATCAAACACAAGATCTGCACGAGTTACGGGGGGGGGGGGGCATTGACATAACACTTGGCAAACATAATACCGATCATGCACAATACTCCAAGATTCGGGGTCGACAGCTCTGTCTCCATACATGGATGATCAGCACCGAGCAAATACTTATGAATAGAAACTTGTTTCAAAATTGTAGATCAGATGCACACGTTGTTGCGACGTTTTCTATGATTCAAGGTCAAGATCTCGAGGCGAAGACAACCCAACAAAACTTGTTCAATCAAATCTCCACTCAGCTAAAAACCATCAACCTAGCAAATGCTTGAGTTGATTCCAATTCACATTCTTGATGGGAATGTGAAGTTTACAAGTTCTGAGGTGTAATATCTGAACCGAGGACCACGAGTAGAGACATTGTGGCACCTATTAGTGTTGTAAGTCAATCGTGTAATGTTGGAATTTTGCTTGAAAGAAGTTTATCCCACATCGATTGTATGATTATAGTGAGATAAGTTAATTAAACTATTTAAGAAGCCCAATGAACATTTATACAATTGCACCAATCATTATTTTATAGTCTTGGTCAAAATTCCTTATTCTTAGTTTATCTTGTGGGTGAATCTTGATAGATGAGTGAACGTGTTTTCAAATGCTTGTAATAGTGTAGGGGATTGGTCTGAGAGGGAGATGAATAATGTGTGATTATATAAATTTATCATATAATGAATCTCTTTGATGGGTCATGGTTTTTCTCGGGATTTCTTGTGCTGGTGATTGTTGTCTATATTCTTCATATTTCTTGTTATTTTTGTTATTTCCAAGAATGAATAGGGAATTGATTTCCCAACATGTAATAATATTTCAAACATAGATGTTAGTGTACCCTAAAATAATGCTCATGTCTTGTTTCCAACAAAATTTAGTGTATAACTAAAATCATAAGCAATTGTTTGCTATTTCATATTACACGTTCATTGATATATTTTTATAATTATCACATTAAAAAATATAATCATTATTTGATTTATTCTTAACTAGTTGAAAACTAAAATATTTTAGTATGCATACAACCTATTTTTTTTGTTTTGACTATGATATATGTTATAATAATAATAGTAATAATAATGATAATAATAATATATTAAAAATGATAATAAAAAATATAAAGAATTATATTGAAATATAATTCACTGAACAAAATGGATAATTAAGCACGTTCTAAAATACATTATTGTCTTAGCCTCATTCACTATTAATTAGATTTATTTTTTTAAATAATGTTAATGAATAATTATTTAAAACTAGAATTATAATTGTGTTCAATTATTATAATGAATAATATTTTAGATAATTCTTTTAATTCTTTGTATTATATTTATGTACATATTAACCAAATTAAGTCTATAGTAATAATATCTATACATAGACTACTCATGGATAGGGCTGGGTCGGTACGGTATATCGTACCGAAACTGTCATACCGTATACGGTACCGTAAATGCTGATATAAGTAAATACCATACCGTTACCTAACCGAATTTTTCGGTATACCGAATTCCGGTATACCAAAATTTCGGTATGCAGAATTTTCAATACCCTTACCGTACCG
>JAYDZE010009425.1:0-10486 GCA_034509125.1 Monilaria moniliformis
AGAAAAACATGTGTTAGGATTTATCTTTTCCTATATGTTTTTCTTGCGTTCTAGTAGTAGGATTTGCATGAGTTTAAGTTGTTTGATTCCCATATTAATCCTAGAAAGATCCCGGGTAGGGGATTCCTTAATCGGAATATTCAAACCCCAACATTATTCCATACCTTTCATTCTTAAGTCTTGTTTCATATGTTACGTTTTTTACTAAAAAAAGAAATAATCATAAAAAAAGGAGTAGAAAATACAGAAAAAGAGAGTCAAAAAAGAGTTTAAAAGAAGTCAAAAAAAAGTCAAAAAAGAGTCAAAAAAGGAGTAAAAACACTTTTTTTTCTGTTTCTAGTATGTGTAAACAAAACATGGATGGGGAGGAGACCAAACCAATATAAACAACAAGTTCATGATAGAGGTTATGAGGGCCGAATTGGACAAGATGTTGAGGTCAGAGATGGACCTTGTTCACGATAGCCTTAATCAATTGGAGGAGTCTCACCTGGAGACATCGATGCATGAGCAACATGGTTATCAATGTGGTCAAGGAGGTCGAGGAGGCCAAGGTGGACGACAAGGTGGGCGCCACTATCGACAACACAGTCATGAAGAGTCTGAGGGAAATGGCTTTAATGAGGATGAAGATGGATATTCTACCATGGGAGAATAGAAGCTAGGAGGACAGAATCGTGAGGATAATAATCTCGAAAACATTAAGATGAATACTTTCTCTTTCCATGGGCAGAATGATCCTGATCTGTACTTCTAGTGGGAGTGAAAGGTGGACCTTATGTTCGTCTGCGACAACTACTCAGAATTGAAGAAGGTAAAGTTAGTTGCCATTGAATTTATTGATTATGCATTGTACGATAGGATTAGTTGGTGACCAATCGGCGACGGAATAGAGAACATTCAATCAAAACTTGGGAAGAGATGAAGAGGGTGATAAAAAAGCGTTTTGTGCCAAGTCATTATTACAAGGAGCTCCACAACAAGTTACAAAGTTTGAAGCAAGGACAGTTAGCGTCGATGAATACCACAAGGAGATAGAAATAACCATGATTCGTGCCAATATCGATGAGGATAGGGAAGCAACTATGGCGAGGTTCTTAGTAGGGTTGAACCGCGAAATTAGGGACATGGTGGAGTTGCACCACTATTGTGAGTTGGAGAAGATGGTGCACATGGCTGTGAAGATTGAGAACCAACTTAAGAGGAGAGACAGTACCACAAGGCCTAACCAATCAAACTTGAGACACAACAACACTACTAGTGTCTCTGGAGCAAAGGGGAATCATTGGAGCAAGGAGTGACAACCAAAGGATGACAAACGGTCATTTACAAAGCCGCGAACCAATAATGCACCAATCCTGAAGCAAGGTAATCCTACACCTATTCCTATGAGAAATAGAGATAAGCGTTGTTTTAAGTGTCAAGGTTATGGGAAAATTGCTAGTGAATTCCCAAATAGACAAGTCATGGTGGTTCAAGCTAATGGTAAAGTGGAGACCGATGATGAAGGGAATGAGTCGGACATGCTGGAATTGGAGGATATAAGTGAAGAAGAGCTTGAAGCAACTGTTGCATTCACTCTAGTGGCTAGGAAGGCTTTGAGCGCACAAAATCGTATGGATTATAAGGAGCAAAGGGAGAGTATCTTTCACACATGATGTTATGTCAAAGAACAGATGTGTAGCATGATTATTGATGAATGGAGTTGTACAAATGTGGCAAGTGTCACATTGGTAGACAAGTTAGGACTGCCTCTTTTGAAACATCATGAACCTTATAAATTGCAATGGTTGAATAATAGTGGGGTTACAAGAGTCTATAAGCAAGTGAAGGTGCCATTCCGAATTGGCAAGTATGAAGATGAAGTTATGTACGATGTGGTACCATCGCAGGCAAGTCATATCTTGTTAGGTAGGCCATGCCAGTTTGATAGGCATGTGAACCATGATGGCTCACCAACAAGTATTCCTTTTGAGTACCTACACAAAAAGGTGGTCTTGTCTCTCTTACCCCAGAACAAGTGTTTGAGGATCAAGTGAAGCTACAAAAGGAGGCGAACCAAAGGGAACTATGTGAGTCGGGAGAAAAGAATAAGGAGTTGATTCAACAATCATGTCTTGCAAAACCTAGTGAAGTAAAATGGGCATTGAAGGAGGAGAGGTTGATGCTTGTACTTTTGTACAAGGAGAATTTTCTTAACACTAACAAACTCGCTTCCCTTCCTAGTTCTGTTTCTTCTCTTTTGCATAATTTTGATGATGTCTTTCCCGAGGATACACCACCAGGTTTGCCACCAATTCATGGAATAAAATATCAAATTGACTTCATTCCGGGAGCAACTCTTCCAAACCGTCCAGCTTATAGGACAAGTCCCGAGGAGACTAAAGAATTAGAGAGATAAATTGGAGAGCTATTGGAAAAGGGGCACGTGAGGGAGAACTTGAGTCCATGTGTTGTTCTCGTTCTCCTTGTGCCAAAGAAGGATAATACCTTGAGGATGTGTTGTGACTGTCAAGCTATTAATAATATCACGGTAAAGTATCGACACCCCATTCCTCGTTTGGATTATATGCTTGATGAGTTGTATGGTTCTTGTGTGTTTTCTAAGATAGATTTGAGAAGTGGATATCAACAAATTAGGATTAAAGAAGGGGATTAATGGAAAACTGCATTCAAGACTAAACTTGGATTGTGTGAGTGGTTAGTTATGCCGTTTGGTTTAACTAATGCTCCTAGCACATGTATGCATCTTATGAATCATGTCTTGCGTGCTTTTATTGGAAAATTTGTAGTGGTCTATTTTGATGATATCCTTATTTATAGAAAGAATCAAATTGACCATGTGGAACATTTAAAGGTTGTTTTAGATGTTCTTAGGAAAGAAAAGTGGTTTGATAATTTTAAGATGTGCATCTTTTGCACGAACAAGCTTGTGTTTCTTGTTTTGTCGTTAGTATGTAGGGCGTACATGTAGATGAAGAGAAGATTTGAGCTATTAAATAGTGGCCTAGTCCTATAAATGTTGGAAAAGTTAGGAGCTTTCATGGACTTGCTAGCTTCTATCGAAGGTTCATGCCACAATTTAGTAGCATTGCAGCACCCTTGACCGAAGTATCAAGAAGAATTCAACATTTCATTGGGGAGACGAGCAAGAAAAGGCATTCAAGTTGCTTAAGTACAAGCGGACCCATGCCCTGTTATTATCTCTTCCTAGATTTTCTATAACATGTGAGACTGAATGTGATGCTTCTAGTATTGGTATTGGTGCAGTGTTGATGCAAGAAGGTCATCCCGTTGCATATTTTAGTGAAACGTTGAATGGAGTAGCTTTGAGCTACCCAACATATGACAAAAAGTTGTACGCATTGGTTCGAGCATTGCAAATTTGGCAACATTATCTATGGGCTATGTAGTTTGTCATTCACATTGATCATGAGTCCTTGAAGCATTTGAAGGGACAACATAAGTTGAACAAGAGGCATGCATGATGGATGGAATTCATTGAGACATTTCCATACGTCGTCAAATACAAGCAAGGTACAGAGAATGTAGTGGCTAATGCACTTTCTCAAAGGTACGCCTTAATCTCTACACTTGATGCTAAGTTGCTTGGTTTTGAGTGTATCAAGGGTTTGTATGTTGATGATCTTGATTTTGGTGAGATATATGAAGCATGTGATAAAATTACTAGTGGAGAGTTCTTCAAGCATGATGATTATTTGTTTAGGAAAAATAAGCTTTGTGTGCTTAAATGCTCTTTACGTAAGTTATTGTTGTTGGAGTCTCATGGGGGTGGTTTACTGGGACATTTTAGCATTGCAAAAACTCTAGCCGTGTTACATGAACATTTCTTTTGGCCTCACATGAAAGAGGGATGTTGAAAGATTTTGTTCTCGTTGTGTTATATGTAAACAAGCTAAGTCTAGGTCAAGTTCCCATGATTTATATACTCCATTGCCTATTCCTACTACACGTTGGATTGACATCTCTATGGATTTTGTGTTGGGTTTGCCTAGGAAACAATGAGGTAGGGATTATATCTATATGGTTCTTGATAGATTTTCTAAGATTGCACACTTCATTCCTTGTCATAAATCTGATGATGCATCACATGCTGTTGATTTGTTCTTTCGTGAGGTTGTTAGATAGCATGGTATGTCTAGGACTATTGTGTCTGATAGGGATGCTAAGTTTTTTAGCTATTTTTTGAAGACTTTGTGGTGTAAGTTAGGTACAAAGCTTTTGTTTTCTACTACTTGTCAGCCACAAACTGATGGTCAAACCAAAATAATGAATGGGACTTTATCTACCTTATTGAGGGGCTATAACTAAAAAGAACATCAAATCTTGGAAGGAGTGTTTGCCACATGCTGAGTTTGCATACAATCATTCTATTCATTCTGCTAGTAAGTTTTCTCCATTTGAAGTTGTTTATGGTTTTAATCCTTTGACTACACTGAATCTAACTCATTTACCTGTGCAAGAGCAAGTTAATTTGGAATGAGCAAAACGAGCTGAATTTGTTAAGCGGATTCATGAGAGACTAAGGATGAATATTGAAAGGAGAGCTGAACCATATGCCAAACAAGCCAACAAAGGGCGACAAAAGGTGGTGTTTGAACCCGGAGATTGGGTTTGGTTGCACATGCGCAAAGAAAGGTTTCCCTTGCAGCGTTGTTCGACGTTGCTTCCACGAGGCGAAGGCCCTTTCCAAATCTTAGAGTGCATAAATGACAATGCATACAAATTGGACATACCATGTGAGTATAATATTAGTCCTACTTTTAATGTTTCTTATTAAAGTCCCAAGAGTCGACATTTCAAAACCCAGTCAAAGTTCTCATTGGACCAATCACAAGAGCTCGAGCAAAATAATTCAAAGATGCATTGCGTGAATTAATCCAAGAAGTTTGGGCTCAAGAAATGTTCAAGAGGCCCATTGGAGAAGATGATCATAGAAGCTTAAGTTGTGTCAATTTAATTGCATGCGAGTGGGCTACAAATTGAAGACAATTTGAAGAAGTTAGAGGCCCACGAAGTAAAGCCATGTTGGACGAAATTTAGGGCTTCGTTTATGTGCTTTGGTAATTTTTATCTTTCGTAGTTAAGTAGATATATTTCCAAGTTTATTATATAAGTAGTTGGAAACGTTGACTATGACTTTGGTAATTTTCCTTCTTGGAATTAGGTTTATCTTTTAGCTTTATATTTCCTTATATAATAGGAAATTCTTTGCCTATAAATAAGGCACTATGTAGTGCACGAAAATTATACTTTATTCAATACAATTTGTGAGTTTTATTCTCTCTAGGGTTCTTTCTTAAATTTTCAGTTCATTGAGAAGTTTTATCCAACTTATCAAACGGGTTCATCATCCTCGTTTGAGGCGTCATCCTACCAGTTCATGTTCTTGAATTTGAGTTGCACTTTGGGTTATAGGGGTTCATTCAACGTTCTTGCCTATAGTTCTTGGAGGGTCACGTTCAAGTTGGGTGCACATCCATCCAATCTCAATTCGAGAATAGAGTTGCTCGTTTCGTCATAGGGGTTCGTTCCGTCCTTGCCTACGGTTATTCAAGGGTCTACTTTGACGAAGCCGATCCTTATCCTAATTCCATCTATCTACACGAACCAATTTCGAGGCGATTCCTGGAGAGATTCTACAACGATTCCAATTATTGCTAGGAGGATCATATGAATTGCTTCAGATTTCACGCTATAAACAAGTATTCTTAAAATGTCATGCATAGCAAGAGACAAGTCATCGACACACTTTTGCTACTAACTAGTTGTTCACCTTGTCATTATGCATCGCTCAAGAATAAGTGTATGTGTTTGTTTCCTCACTCAAGTAGTATTGGTATAATTATACTCTCAACCTCGAAAATACATTGCACCATTTACTATATGCTTGCTCAACCTCTTACCCCTCTTCCACTATGTTGTGAATAAAGATTTACAATCGGATAGGTCTTTCGTTGGGTTATGATATAGGCTCTTTGGACAAGGTAGAAAGATTTAGCTAAGTGGGTTTAAACCTACAGGAATGAATATAATTTTTACACTCAACATCACCAACCAACAGAATACATATAAACCAATTAGACTTCGTCCAATTTTTCTTCATTCTTTTCCAAACACCCATTTTTTATTTCCTTTTTTTCGTTCTTTCCCTAACTTTTTTCACCACTTTTCCTTGTTTATATTTCTTTCACTCATTTTTTCTGTTTTTCACCAACATATATAATTTCTACCCTTTTTTCATCACAACTAAGTCTTTGCTTCACAATTCAAAATACAAGGCCTTAACTCCAAAAGGTAAAGTATGTCCCTCAAATACCATGAGCTAACAAAGAATAGGCTCAAGGTTCGATCATGTCTAAGTAGGGTAATTGTATGTGAAGGTAAAAAATAAAGGGTAAATTTGGCTAAAAGAAAAATGGCCTATCATCATATGCTATTTTCCCATACATTATGTGGACTCAAGAAGATATTGAGCAAATTCTAGAGATTAATAGCAAGTAATCGAGCAAACACACATTAATGAACAATTAAGCTCAAAATCTTACAAGGTTGTAGCATAATGCAAGGCAAACTAGCGATTCACTACTTATGTATCGCTTTCTTGAACTACTACACATTAAATCATAAGAACACTTTCAATCCCACCAATCATCATAAGTAATTAATACTTAATTCATTTAGAGCGAATACGAGACATATAGGATATCAAAACAACAGAAATCCAAGATCAACACATTGAAAGCATTAAAGGTACAACAAAGTTCAACATAAGACACACGGCATCAAATATAGAAAAAGAACACCAAGTCCACCGGTGACACCTCCCAGACTTACTCAATGCACTGCAAAGAGTAAGTGTGAAAGAGAGGTGGCTTTGGTGACGAACCTTCATTACTGAGGAGGGAGCGGATTGTACGGGTTCTAAGTGTTGAACCGATCGTACATGCTTGTCAACATGTGCTCGAGTCGGTTCATTCTTTCACGTTAAGCGCGCTAGTGATCCTCGAAGACATCGAGACGAGTGTTGATCTAGTGGAAGTTTTGGGCCATAATAGCCTCAAAATGGCTCAACCTCTGGGTCATCGGGACATCCTCCTCATCTCGGTTCGCTTGATG
The DNA here is from genome assembly GCA_034509125.1 of Monilaria moniliformis. Lineage (NCBI taxonomy): Eukaryota > Viridiplantae > Streptophyta > Magnoliopsida > Caryophyllales > Aizoaceae > Monilaria > Monilaria moniliformis. The sequence continues at coordinate 7,141 of JAYDZE010009425.1, forward strand.
CCTTCTTCTTCGCCACCTATTGGACGGTCCGGCTTCATCGGGATTAGCATCTGGAGCTTGGATCTGAGGCGGTGGTGGCTCCATGCGTTCTGGCCGTGGCATCATCAATGGCACATAAGGGTAAAAGCATGGCCGGGCCCACAGTAATTGTGGAGAAGTCTCCGCCACAATTTACCTGTGCACTTCCACGTTTCAATCAGTTTGATAGTTCCATCCATTGACATATATATTAATCGGATCCGGAAAGGGGAAGTAGTCACTTGCTTTTTGGAGGAAAAAACCTTGGAAATTCTGATTGACATTGATGAATTTGACTAACTTCAGAACATCCAATGTCAAGTATTTTTCGCCCATGTCTTTCAGGAAATCCTCCACATCCACCCCAAAATAGAGGGATAAATATGTGATTATGACTCCGCAACAAATAGTGCCCGACGTCTTCCTTGCTTGCCTCTGCAAATGCTTGATGATGAAGTAGCCCATGTCGAGACAGCGCCCATTTAAATGTTCTACAATAGGAACACTTCATCACTCTGGATGTATCCCCTTTCAAAGCAAGCAAAAAGAAGGTATACACACTCTTTCTGTAAAAACCAAAGAGTCGGGTTCCTAATCTGAGAGGTCTTAGCACGAGCAGCATTGAATCTGTCATTGCCACCTTCGGGTAACATAACAGCCGCCCAAAATGCATCTCGATGATACTCCTCGGGTTCCTCAACAACACCCATATCCTGACTATGAAAATTAAATATGGCATTGAATTCGGTGATGAACATGTCAAAGTTATGGTTGCGGAGGTGAAAAGTGATTGACTTCATTCACACATGAAGCATGCCGAGGAACTCTAATGTTAGGCGGTGAAATGAGTCTTGCGGCCATCAAAATAGTGTTGTTAAACCCCCAACTACGCACATCTTCTAAAAGCATTCATCAATTCCAAGTGCAAGCACTGCCGATTCATCCGGATACCGGGATGATTGGACAAAAAGCTTGACTGGCACATCCCAGCGAGCTCGTTGCTCTCGCTCTTGGAGTTGAATGCTGAATAATCACAAGTTGGAAAGGGGTTGCCATTTGTTATTTTGTTACATGGAAATGGAAAACGTTACTACATTGCCGATGACAAATCAAAAGAACAAATGTACTCATGCAAAGTTTCCCCCTAACCTAAAGATTGATGTATGTAAATTGTCTACCCCCCATTACATATGCAATCTTCCCAAAAGTAATTGATTCCTCACAAGCACCATGAGACCAATGATGCACTTGCATTTGTAATGAGCAATGAATATCAGCAATTTCACACACAAAGTTAATGTTGTGAACCTATTAAGCACAACCTCACCCTTCATCGCATGCTTGAGAAAGACAATCTCATCTAAACCTCACAAAAGAACAACCTCAAACACTATGTGCAAAAATGAGTTCAATTCCACTTATACACATCATGCACATTGAATGTTCGATGAAAGGTCCCAACCAATTTGCAAACATTTAGCATACCTTAAGCATAAATTAAAGCACCACATTGCTCGATGAACATATTATCCACACAATATAACTAGATAGTGGAGAAAATAACTTACCTTGGGGATCAAATTGAGCAAAAACATGCGACTCTCTTCTCTAGCAAGTTCTTGAAATAAAGTAGTTAAATATGCAAATTTGTTGGATAAATAGATGATCTTTATGGAATTAAGTGTAGGGGTGAGTGTAATGTGTGTGATTATGGGAGAACTGGTGGAACAAAGAGATGAACATCGAAAAATTATGGGGGGGAGTGTGGGGTTAGGGCTTGAGAGATGGAGAATTGGGGGGAAAGTGAAAGAGGAAGAAGAAAAAACAGTTTTTAAAATTTTAGGCTGCGACTCACACCTGACCGGGTGAAATTAATTTTTGAAAGTACTCGGCCAGGTAGAACTCTCTGTTATGAAACATTCGAACCCAGCCAGGTCGCATTTGAAGCATAGAACCACCTGGCCGGGTAGAACTCCCTGGAATCCTTTTTCCCCAATCTTTCTCATGCGGCTAGGTGGACTATGTATCCACATTTCACCCGGTCGGGTAGAAGGCTATGGAATCTAAAACTTTTAGACTTACCTCACCCGGCCAGATGGATTGTGTGTCCACAACACATTCGAGCGGGTCGGAGTTTTTGGAATCCATTTTTTTCTCCTTGACATAGACTTTGCTTCTTTAATCCTCTTACCATAAAAACAACAAACACAAATGAAAAACCCTCAATTCAAAAAAACGGGGGAAATAATTGAGTAAACAAAACCTCCGATTTATTTGAAAACTCAAAAAACTAAAACACAAGTTGGGTTGCCTTCCAACCAGCACCTTTGTTTACAGTCGTTGGCTTGACTTAGTCTGATCCTACACTTGTGGGTCCACAAGTGGCAACACTTCTCTACCATCCTTTAGGCTTGTATCACTGATGTAAGCTTTCAATCTTTGACCATTCACCTTTGAAATTTCCTGCGTTTTCTGATCCTGAATATCGATTGCACCAAATGGATACATTTTGTGAACAATATAAGGCCCCCACCATCTGGACATGAGTTTTCCTAGGAATAGTTTCAGTCGCGAATTATCATAAATGACCAATAGTCCTTCATGGAATTGTCTAAGCTTAATGGTTGCATCGTGAATCCTCTTTAAACGTTCCTTGTAAATATCACCACTTTGATATGCATTTAGCCTAATCTCATCAATCTCATTCATATCCAACTTTCTTCGCTTGGTTGCGGTCTCATAATCCAAGATCAAATTCTGCAAAGCCCAGAATGCCTTGTGCTCAAGTTCCACTGGCAAATGACATGCTTTGCCAAACACCATTTGGCATGGTGATGTACCAATCACAGTTTTGTAGGCTGTTCGATATGCCCACAAAGCATCATCAAGTCGCTTTGCCCAATCTTTGCGAGAAGGTTTGACAACTTTCTCCAAAATCCTCTTCATCTCCTTATTTGAGACTTCATCTCCTTATTTGAGACTTCTACTTGGCCACTCGTTTGGGGATGATATGGGGTAGCAACTTTATGTTGGACACCATACTTTCCTAAGAAATTTGCAAACGTTGATTGCAAAACTGTGTACCTCCACCACTAATGATAGCTCTTGGTGTCCCAAAGAGGTTAAATTTGAATTTCTTAACAAAGTTCAATACCACTTTGGCATCATTTGTTGGCAACGCCACTACTTCTACCCATTTGGAAACATAACCAATGGCCACAAGTATGTATTGATGACCGAATGACTTGGGAAACTGTAACACCCCTTACTCAGTAGGTTTTCCCCACCGAATAAGTGATGTCACGGTTGGTATCGCGGACATTCAGAC
>JAYDZE010009436.1:0-10486 GCA_034509125.1 Monilaria moniliformis
TATAATCGGCTGATTTTGAAACTTGCGGGATTGACCAGAATTTGACCAAACTTTGTGGTTTTTACGGCAATTTGCCCTTCTTAAATTTTGTTTTATTTGATCCAATTTTATGCATCAAAGTAATTATTACTAATGCACGGTGGAATATCGGGCAAATATTATTTTAATTCGTTATATAAATCAATCAATAAATAAAAAACTAGTGAGGAATCAAGAATCGGCTGTCTCCACCTTTCCACATGAGAGAGAGAGAGAGAGGGGGGGAGAGAGAGAGAATGGAAGTGTGATTGTGCCCACGACTCAGACGCCACTAATTAAACTGGACATTATTTATTTGTGAAGGAGAATTTGATGCAATTCTACTCAGCTGACGTGCACCCACACCATCCACCTCAATTTTTATTACCGGATATTCTTCTCCGCACCCGCATTTATTAAGATTCTTTCACGCTTTTTTCTAATACTATACTACTCCATTTTTTTATATTTTCTTTTTTTGTCTGCATTTATATATAGATGATTGAAAAAAAAAAACAATTCCTTGCATATATCCATTTGTATCTTTTACAAGATTAGGACATCTGGCACGTTTTATTTAAATTCGAGCATTTACAAATTCTTGGAAAGCCCATTAATGTGAATCAATTATCTATAATCTACCTACTTTCAAAACAATAATTTTAAGGTCTATGAACGTGATAGACTGATAAAACATAAGATTGCGTATTTAATGAATAAGATGGTCAAACAAGCTCAAAATTTATCAATTCATCAAAATAATCAATAGATTAGCTCGGATTATTTTTATGAATCAATCCTAAAATGCTTAAAGTGAACATCCTCTAATAGTCTATCGGACTGAGTCAGTTTTGTCAGCTCTAATAATGAGGATAAAAGAATAAGGTACATATTTATTAACCGCTTAGTTTGATTAGTATAATCAATTGAAATATCAAATTTATAAATATAGAAAAAATTGAAATATTGATCTTCTCATACTAAGTTGTTCACATCCAATACTCATACCATATTATTTTCAAGGTAAAGACTCGAACACCAAAGCCGGTGGGTTTGGGTATCACATTCTCCAATAATTGGAACTTTAATATTCTAATTTTGTGATTAATCAATAATGATTTTCTATTTATGATGACTCGAATCTCCAACATATTGATTTGAGGGAAAACATATTACCAACTAAATTGTGTTTCATCGTCCTTGTCCCATTATAGCTTAGTTCTATTGATATATCAGATTGCATCGCATTGTTTAAAGAATTATCTTATGAATTATGCATGGCACAATTACACTAATTAGATTAATCTTTTAGTCGAGCAATGGATGCGGCGGTGACGTGTTCTTCTCAAAGTTTGTGGCTATTTTAATGTCTTAACAATAATAGATAATGCATTTGATATTCGTCTTTCATCATCCATTATTATGCAAAATTTATGTAACATAATTTGTATTTTTTCAATTGTTCAAATGCTATGAACCTAGAACTTTGTAGATTATGTACAGAATGCCCATTTATCTTAGGTGTCTTTATATTAATCAACTGCTTGTTTTTAATTTATGTGTGTCAACATGTTCTATATTCTTGTAAAAATTATTTGTCCTTGTACATTTTTAAATCTTCTGCATATATTGAAATTAGAAATACTCGATATCCTTAGGTGTGAGCATTCGGATTGTGGATTGAATTTTTTTTCCTAATTTGAATCGATCCGAAAATTCAAATTTTGGGAGAATGTAAATTTGAGTTGATCTGAAATATCCAAAAAAATTGAAAATTTGAAATAATTTTTTAATTATTGTATATATTAAGTTATAAATATTTAAATAAAATATTTTATTTAAATATAGTATTTTAATAAAGTTATATATATATATATATTAAATAAAATTTAGATTTTTGATTTTTTATCGGTTTAAAAAAAACCCAGAACCGAACCGAAAATCTGAATTTTGAAGAAAAAGAAATCCAATCTGATTCGAAAATTCGAACTGAATTTAATTTTTCGATTTGATTCAATTCAGTTATTCGAATTATGGATATTTTACTCACCCCTAACTACCCTTACCTAATAATACTATGTTCATATTGCATTCTTGTCGCTAAAATTTAGAACAAATCTACAAAAGGCCGAAAAATCAACTAATTAAAATACTGAACTTATATAAGTATTGGAAGTTCTTAGATTTTGGTTCTTTAGTTATTTTGGGTTAACAATTGTTAATATAATTACTATATATAATTAATTAGCTTTAGCTAAGAACCGTAAGCATCATAATCCATAATTCTGTAATTATTATTTTAGGAAATTACAAGCCACATCGCAATCATGGATTCATATACATACTTTGAGTCCATTTATCGACACATAAGCTATAAACAAATAAAATTGTATACCAACTTGTAGTATATGGTGGAAAGCTGCTATGTGTTGGCACTTAATTAATTAAACCTAATTGAGTGGTGTAAATTAAGGAAAATGTTCATGGTGGAATGCACCCCCACCTAATTGGACCCATAAGTGTCCCATTCGACCATATAAATGTGACACATTTTTTGATTTTTAGATATATTAATTTTTGACCAATAAAGTTTATGCAAATACCTTCTGCAAATATTTCCACAAAATTGTAATATAACGTCTCAGCATGGCACTGAAAAAAATACCAAACTCGATAACTTAATCCCTCTTATCTAAACAGTATGGTAATAAATAATTAAGTAATTAAGTATAGCAAATGTCTTGCTATGCAATCTTGGAACCTGAAATTAAATAATTAAGTAAATTCAATATTTAATAATATGTCATTCACCTACAAATACTAGATCATTTACCATTATTTCTCACTCATTTTCAAATGACTATAAAGGTTCAAGTTTTGTTTTCTAAATTCTCAATTACAAAAGAATTACGATTCATTTTTTTAAGTTGATTCATTTTTTGTATTTTGTATCTAGCCAATTATTACAACATTCTTTTAATTGCTGTTGGAAAAAAAACCGAAACTCAAACTATTTTATTTTTTACTATTATCGGGTACGCGCAAGATGTATGTGTTATTCGCGTGGGATACACACATGTTCACTTGACAAATCGCTAAAAAAAAAGAATACACGTAATGGATGCGTCTACCTCACAAATTCGGTGCATTTAAGGTGCGTTGAGGTTTTAGTTGATCTTTAACAACTTGAGGGTCTTTTGTAATTTTTTCAATATCTAAATTACTCATGTTAATTGACTAATTTAATTAAAGTTTTTATTTTAACTGATATTTGTAATAATATTATTTAATTTATTGATTTTATTTTAATTTTTATAAATAGTTCATATATATAATAGATTATAAATATAAAGACGTATCATTGACGAATCGCACTCTAAATTTTTTTAAAATCGGTATTCGTGTACCCGTATCGTATTGCTCCCGCATCCACCCCCACAACCATGCGACATAACTTTTTACTCGATAACAGCATATCAAGTTCCTAACATGCATCATGACAGCGAAGCACAACTCAATTGGTAAGACACTTTCTTCTTGAAAAAGAAAATATAACGCACCATCGCATCTCAATTGCTCACAAGCACAAGCAAAGAAGCGGCCTTCTACGACTGCATCCATCGTTGAAAGCCCACTTTCCACAGCCTTCATGTTGCTCAAACCGCCTAGTTTGTTATATATAATATTAACCATACAATAAATGTGGATGTAACGAATTTTCTTACTGATCAAAACATCACATGAGTTCGACGATTTCCAGATCTGAGTTTTCAGACATTACAGCTGAATATTTCACACACAATACACGTATCAACTGCAAAGTAAACAACAGATTGTTGATGTTGAGAATATGGGAATATACTGTTACTTTGAAGGAACCATAGAATTATGTATGACATACCGTTAATTCCTTCATCTTCCGACAAGGTTTGAAGTCCCTGAAAAAGTAGCTCAAAGACTACAGACAATGTCTGTTATCGTAGATAGGCAATGTCTCTCTCATTTTCTCTCTACTCGCTCAACACAAACCAAAAATGTCTGTTATCGTAGATAGGCAATGTCTCATTTTCTCTCTGCTTGCTCAACACAAACCAAATGACACCACACAAAACTGAAAGAAATTAGAAGTGTTAGCCAAGGGTGCACTTAACTATTTTGTGTGCTATACTATATATATGACATGAAGTTGTTGATATATAGTATATACATGCATATTAACATACATTCAGATAAGATGAGACAAGAAGCATGCCCATTTCATTAATAGTACAAGCTCACAAAGATGGTTTTCTAAGTAGAGAAAGAGGGAAGAATAGAAATAGAAATTAGGCATAAAGAGGAAATATAATCAGGCCCCGTCCTTTTTACTCACTCAAATATATACACATGAACAAAAGAAAGCGAGAGAGAGAGAGAGAGAGAGAGAGAGAGTGTAGGGGAGAAAATGCATAGACAACTAAAGAAATGTGAAGAGAGTAGAGAGCCCATAATTACCAAGCAAATGCAAACACAATCCCCTCTCTATTTCCCTCTACAAAAGTTTCAGCCATTCCTCCCCATTTGCCTCACATTTTCGCACAACTAGAGAGAGAAAGAAGAGTGAAGAGTGGGGAAGAGAAAATAAGAAGAAGAGAGGGAGAGAAAGAGGTGGAGAGGGACGGCCAAGGTCAGAAAGTAAGAAAGAAAGCGAGAGAGAGCCACCCTCGTTCAAACTTATAGATGTAGCTAGCTCCTTTCCTTCTACAGGAGTTCTTCAAAAGTTCTTGTTCTATCTCTTTGCATGTTGCTTAGCTTTCAATCCTAGGAAATTTCTAAGTTTTTGAAGCTAATCTTGAATTGTTATGTACTTTATGAAGCATGAATGTGGGTGTAATAGGGCTCAAAAGCTAAGTAATTATGGGCATGAAAAATGAAATTGTGCAACATTATATATATAGCATATAGTATTTCAAAATTCTCTTGTGTTTTTACTTGTTAGCTCAAAAAAATCCATCTATGTGTCTCTAAAGTGTATATCTACAAGTGGTGTGAATTTGAACATGTTTGTGTTAATATATGAAGATACATATATGTATGAACCCTTTTGCAAATGTTGATATATTTTGATTTTTTGATTTTTTTGGGAATATTTTGAGCCATAAATTATTAATTTATGACTAGGAGGTGCCTTCACAAGAGTGGTTTGAGCAAAAAATCAACATGTTTTTAGTCCCTCTAGTTTAATTACGAAAGATTGATATGTATCTTAATATTCCTTTCTGTCTGTATTTTATTTTTTCCATGAGTTAAACTAGAATGAGTTATCATGTTCAATTAATCTTCCTCTGTTTCAATATTTTCATACAAATGTAATTAGTACTTAAATATCGTAAATCTATTAATTAATATATGCTTGACAATCTGATCATGTAATCTTATATTTCTTAATTAGACGAGATTTTTTTAGTAATACGAACATGAACATGAACATGAACATGAACATGAACATGAATATGAACATGAGATATGGAAAAGACCCTGACGAAGGTGTAACAAAATCTTTAACAAATCTTGCAAAGTGACGAGCAATACTATTCTACTCACGCTTGATATGCTTCAACTTTAATCCGGGTTGACAATCGATTAATTAGCAATATTTTTCTGAGTAAGAACATCAAAATCATGTAATCTTATTCTTGTTTTTGCCCCAATTCAATCTTTTTCTTCTCTCGTCCTCTTCCCCCAAAACCCTCTAAGATTCGGAAATAGTACGGTCTTTGGCCTTTTGGCGTAATTTGAAATTTTATCTCATAAAAAAATCATTTTCAATCTTCGGGTTAGAATTTCTCAAAACTCTGTCTTTTAACACTAGCTAGGGTTTTGTGAGCTCTTCTGTCAATTTAATGAACGATCGAAACCGTTAATTAATTACAGTTTACTCCGACTACTTTTTTATATATGCTCATAGTTCATCGTATGATTTATCTTTTAAAATTTAAAATGATATAACTTTATTATACTAACTATAGGAAAGTAAGTTCTCTTCAAAAAACAAAAAAACTAAAGGATTCAACCGGACTGCACCACCAGTGGAGAGACAGTGCGGCGGCTCATCGTCTTTGAAGCGACGTCGTTTAGCTTTTTCCACTTCTCATCGCTGATAGCTCAGAGCCTGAAGGTGGCCATCAACCTGATCAACAATATGGATCCAACGAACCTGAGATTTTTGAACTCAGGCATTAACCATTCTATCACTAGATCAACATATAATTTAATTTCATTGGCAATTAATGTCACACTCACTTCATTATTACTATATGGATTGTGTATAACTTAATTTAGCATATAGTATGTACTACTTAATCAATGCAATGATAGAGCAACTTGTGTGTTGTCAATTCTTTTATTTTGGGATAATTAAGGCATTATGCCATGTAGCCATTTTACTATTGTGTCCGTGTACCTACACGGTAATTTTCATAGCTATTTTTTAGACGAACTTCTTAAATAAATAATTAATAACCTTTCAAAATATCATTATAGTATAATAAGCGTGAATTGTGGGAAATAGCTTTTCTACAAAAGACAATAATATGAATATATGATACTTCATATATGGGTAGGAGTGAAAAAACTTCTGCTTTTATTACATGTCACTCAGTGGCGGATCTAGAACCAAATAATAGAGGAAGCGAAATAAAAAAATTAAATATAATTTACAATACGTCCAAAGCTTTCATTTCTTCCAACAACACGTCCATCTCTCTCTTTGCTCACTCTCACACAGTCACACTCTTTCTCAGTTTCTCTCTTATAGATTCGGTCATTCGAACGGAAGGGCGACCGTAGCGGTTTTACGGCGACCCGAAAGAAAATTAGCCTTGGGTATGTACTGCATGTAATAATCACGTGACTTGACAACCCAATAATGCAGCAATTATTAATATATAGTCAATAACAAGAATATAAAAGCACCAATCACTCTATTGCATAGCATAGCCGCCGTCCCGGTGAAAGGAACTCATATTTTGTGTCTGGTATCACATTTTAAAAATATATAATTATTATAAAAAATTAAATACAGAATGCGACAGGAATTAATTTAGTTAGTTTCTAAGTTAAAATTCAATTGGCCATTCGACTTTATTTATATCACAACATTTGACCCTGTCAAACCTAAATAATTCCACGTAGTAGTAACATTTGAAAGAATTGCCTCTTAACTTTCTCTCTCTAACCCACACTATATATGCATTTGTAAATGTAATATGTAGCTAGAACTTAACAAGTTAAATTAATAATCTGCAACAATAAGGATAAAAATGATGAAAAAACGTCTATCCAAGCGCATATCAATAGCTCCCATCAACTCTCCCACCATGGATGCGTAAGTCCCTCTCTCTCTCTCTCTCTCTCCCCCCCATCATGCATGTGTGTTGAAAATGATGTTGAAGCATGTGTTGAGTGATTTTTTTTTGAGGCAGGTTGGAGATGCAACCAAATACATCCGCCGCCCCCGCTTCCACCCCTGCCACCCTCGCTAAGCCGGGCACCGCGGCAGTCGGTGTACTAAAGACGAGCGTGCACGTGACAGCCCTAGACGGCATAGTGAACGTGAACTCCCTCTTCACGATGGCAATCTTCATCGGCTTCTCTCTCACGATCCCGGAAAACGCGTTGGCCGGATCTCGCCCGGACTGCACGACGAGCGTGGAGACGGTGCGGCGGCTGATCGTGTTCGAAGTGACGTCGTTTAGCTTCTTCCTGTTCTCGTCGCTGATAGCTCAGAGCCTGAAGCTGGCCATCAACTTGATCAACAACATGGACGCGAACGACCCGCACAAGGCCGATATCGACCCGGATTATCTGAGATACGGGCTGTTTGGATCCGCGATTGGGTCCGTCTTGGGTTGCACGTTCCTGATGCTGTCGATCGTGGACTTTATTCAGGTCAAGTTGGGGGAGTATTCGTGCGGAGGCAAACCGGTTTATGCAGTGGTGACGTTGGCCATTTTTGTGGGGAGTGGACTTGTCGTTTACATCTCAACTGCTGTGTATGCCTCCTTCTTCGTCGAGATCTCCAGCAGGAATAGTGAGAAGCTGCAGATCAATTAGACCTGATTTTTCCTAATTAACACCTTAATTGTTTTTATTATTTACATCAACTTCTTCACTATAGTTATTTTGGATTTAATGTTTGGGTAGATAGGTGGTCCCTCGAAAACATAATTAAAGTTTCTATTCGTGGAAATTTAATATGGTCTATAGTCATAAATTATTGCATTAACAACAAGTGTTTTAATTTGTGGAATTTCTCTAATTATGGCAATTTTGGCAACTGAGCATTCATCTGCCTATTTTTTGACGAGCAATAGGCATATCTACGACCGTAATCCACCACACACTTCCTTATTATGATGTATACAATGTAATAATGTCGAAGAACGACATCGTTCTCGTCAAAATAGCCTCAAAATCGAGTTTGTACCATCGAAGCTCAACTGAAGCGTAACTCTCGAAGTTGCGATTTTAATGAGCAATACGTAAAACTATGACCGGATCCACCACACACTCCCTTATATGATGTATATAATGTACTATATCTCCATATATATTTGAAGCATTAATATGAAATTAATTGTCTCTATTTAAGTATCCATGTAGATCAATATTATTCATTAAAAAAGGAAAAAAAGCCACATTTATAAACTATAGTTTCTGATTGAATTAATTAAAGTTTATATAACGAAACATAATATAAAGAGAAATTGGAATGAAAATAGTAATACAAACATCCAATAGATAAGTAGAATAATTAATTAGGAAAGCAATAGAAAAGAGAGAGCTCGTATTTATCATCCTCTATACTTCAATTTCACATGCACAGATCAATTCCATTCATATATTTATGAGCCAAAACAATAATAATAAAAATTAATAGTAAAAAAATCCTTTGTTCTTGTATGTTGATGAAGAAGGAGATAGATATATTGAATTCAACTAGTCAAGGCGGCGAAGCCTCCGCCCTTCATCATCTGCCTGAACTCATCAAAGTTAACCCTGCCGTCGCCGTCGACGTCGACCTTCGTGATCATCTGCTTGCAGTCCTCGATGGTCCGGCCCTGCTTGAGGCCGAGGGAGGAGAGGACGGCGCGGAGCTCGTCGACGGTGATGAATCCGTCGCCGTTTTGATCGAAGACGTTGAAGGCCTCGCGCATGTCCTCGTCCTCGTTCCCTCTTTCCTCGTCCTCCATGATCGCAGCGTAGAGCTCACCGAACTCGTCGACGTCGAGGTAGCCGTCGCCGTTGGCGTCGATCTTCTCGATCATCTGCGACAGCTCCTTCTCCGGGATGTGGATCCCCAGCTTCTCCATCGATTCGCTCAGCTCCTTCCGGCTTATTTTGCCGTCGCCGTTGCGGTCGAACATGCCGAACACCCGCCGCAACTCCGCAGGATCCATTTCGGGAAACGGAGATTGCTTGGTCAGATGTGCCTGTCTGTTTGATTTTGTTGTTGTGGTGATAGACAAATTAAAAGGGATGGATTTTGGGTTTTCTTTTCTTTTTTTTTTCTTTTTTTTTTTGTGTGATGAAGATGGGAGAATGATAAAGTTTTGAAGCGCAAATTGCGTTGGAATTTATTATAAAAAGGAAATTTTTTATTCGTTGGAGTTGGCTGAAAATATGCATGGTGAGGAATTTTTTATTCGTTGGATTTAGAGATTTAACGGCTTATGTCACGTGGTGGTATTAATATAATTATTATAAACCTTAAGGATATTTAGGTAATTCATTAATTTAATCTGTTATGGTAAGTTACGGATTTTATGGAAATTTATACTGCACAAACGTGAAATATTTTCCAAAAAAAATTCCCGCAATTTGCGTTATAATGATGATATAAATCGGATTTTATGATTTGCAGTTAACTTTATGATTTGCAGTTAACTTTTTAAATCGAAAAATTTCCCGCAATTTTCCAAAAAAACGGATTTTATGATTTGCAGTTAACTTTATGATGATATAAATTCAATGTTATGCCCAAATATATTTTCGAATTTCTATTTTATTTTCAGTGATAGTTATACACACTTTCACTCTCCTAAAATATCTCAAAACTTTAAATTTCATAAAACTCTCTCGATTTAAATTATTTTTTCACGAACCATATATCAAATTAAAGGTAATTTTATGAAGATTATAACGAAATCATAATTGCATATGTTCACATGAAGAAATTTGTATGAAAAATAGAATATATAAGTGTCTCATCGAACTTGCGTAATAATGAAGTAAATTCATTGTTATGATGATATACATTTCATGTTATGATGATATAAATACAATGTTATTAGGGATGTCAATCGGGCCAACCCGTTCGGGTTCGGGCCAACCCGCTTGGGTTGTCGGGTTATTCGGTGCGGGCTATTCGGGTTGCAAATTTTGTCGGGTCAGAAATTTACAACCCTAACCCTAACCCTTCGGGTTT
>JAYDZE010009447.1:0-28648 GCA_034509125.1 Monilaria moniliformis
AAATGATATCTCCGTTAATTCAGAAAGATATGTTTAATGCTTGTGCAATTGAAACCACACTTGAAATATTGAGAGAACTTGGAAATCGATTCTTTTCTATCATGGTTGATGAGTCCCAGGATCGCTCACTAAAGGAGCAAATGACAATTGTTATATGATATGTGAACAAGAGTGGAGAGATAATTAGAAATTTTTTTAGTTTTGATTCATGCTAAAGAAACTTCAGCAATATGTTTGAAAGAGACAATTGATTTTGTATTTGCCAAATTTAGGTTATCTTTGTCAAGATTGAGAGACCAGAGATATGATGTAGCATGATGTAGCATCGAATATTAGAGGTGAATTTACTAGATTGAAAGCACTTAATTTAAAAGAAAACCCATCAGCATGGTATGTCTATTGATTTGTCCATCAACTTCAATTGGTATGTGTAGTTGTGTGCAAGATAAATCTATATGTTTGCGATTTTTTTGATTAACTTGGCTCGATTGCTACAATATGTTGATCTTTTTGCAAAATGAAAGATAAACTTTGACAAATTGAACATGATAAACTAGTTGAAATGATTGAGAAAGAGGAAATCGATACAGGTAGAGGCCAAAATCAAGAAACATCTTTGAAGAGACTGGATGACACTCGATGGAGATCTCATTATGCTACTATAGCTCGTCTTGCACGTATGTGGCCATTGGTAATAGAAGTACTTGAAAACATAATCATTGATGAAATTGACTGGGAAATAAGAGGGATAGTTGTACGTTTTCTACAAAAGATGAAGATTTATTAGTTTGTATTTCATATGATTTTGATGAAAAATTTGTTAGGGATGATGAAACCATTATCTTGTGCCTTGCAAGAAAGAGATCAAGATATTTTAAATACAATTTACTTGATAGACAATGTGAAAGAAAGCTTGCAATCATTTCGAGAATTTGGATGGAATACTTTATTGCAACAAGTGGATATTTTTTGTGGGAAAATGATATTCCAATCACAAACATGGATGATCTTCCTTTAGACGGATTCACATGAGAAACGACACAAAGATTACTAACTACCATCATTATTGCGTGGAAATATTTTGCCAAATAATAAAAAATGTACTATCTTATCCATTCACTAAATTAGAATTATTTTGTTACTTTTTCTTTCTTGTGTGGCAATTATATTGTTGACATACTTATACAAGAGATGAAAAATCGTTTATCTGAATCAACCACAGACTTGCTTGGTTGTATGACATGTCTCGATCCAAAAATTATTTTTTCGTCTATAAATATTGATAAGCTTGTTCATCTTGCCAGTCTTTATCCAAAAGACTTCTCAATTAGTGACAGTATGATATGGTCTCAAGAACTTACAATTTTTGTTGATGTTATGAGAAGAGATGCACGATTGATTGGTATTGAATATTTGGGTAGCCTTTTTCGGATGATTGTTAAAACTAAGAAAATAAAATTTTCCATTAATTTATCGTTTGATAGAATTGGTATTGCTCTGACTTATAGCGATTGCATTTGTTGAAATGGTGTTTTCTGCCATTAAATTTGTCAAGACCGACCTACAAAATAGGATGAGAGATGATTGGTTGAACGACAATATGGTGACATACAATGAAAGGTCCATCTTCGATACTGTTTCTAACAAAAGAATTTTAATAGCGTTTTCAAATTATAAATACTCGTAGAAGTCAGTTGTCACGGTCAACAGACGCTAGTGTACTTGAATTGTAATATATTATTTCTTTTATTATAAAAAATATATTGATGTATTATATTTAATTTTTTTTATCATCATTCCATCCATTTTTCTGTTTTGGATTCGCCACTATATTTAAATGTTTAGATTTTAGATTCATTTGTGATACACTTTAACTCTATGAGGCCAAACTAGTATTGAATCATTATCATTAATTTTATATTATGTAATCTTAGATTTTTTTTTAATTTTTTGGACATTGAATTTAATGTTTGTCATATAATTTAAATTTTTAATTTTGTATATGTTTATTTATTATAGATATAGGATCATTAAGAATAACATACACAAGTTAATTTTCATCATTAGTTTTTAGCTCGATTAGTGTGCGGGGCTAGTTCGAAACCCAAACGTTTAGGGTTAGGGTTGAAAATTTGTAACTCAATAAATTTCCAGCTTGATTAGCCCACACCTGAGTAACCTACAACTTATATAAAGCTGACCTAAAATTCGATCAATTGTTTGAATTGAAATCCTTATCTACAATCCTACTTACTATACATTAAAACTTTAATAGCACAGTTAATAAAATAGACTAATATATATAGGAAGATGAATTAAACCAAATGTCACGTGTGTAAGCATCTTAAAAATAGTTGTATGGTAGAGACAGTCTTGCTCTTTCCCCGCCTATTCACGAGGAGAAGAAAACAGTAGTTTGAATCTTTCAATCAACTCCACCAGATCAATCCCACACAAACCCAATATTTTCGTGTCATAAAAATTTGTTTTTGTTATTTCTTCAACTCTAATTTGAATTTATCTTTCACTACAACTGCAGCCTGTTATGGATGATTATTTGAAGAAAAACTTTGACGTAGAAGCCAAGAGGCCATCGGAAGAAAATCTGAAGCGATGGCGATCGGCGGTCTGGCTCGTCAAGAACCCTCGCCGCCGCTTCCGTATGGTCGCCGATCTCGCCAAGCGCGCCGAGGCCGAGCGCAAACGCCGCAAAATCCAGGTTGGTATCTCTTTCTCTATACACACAGTAATGTTTTCCTACACACTTAGCGTGATCACTTGCTAGCAACGTATAGGATATATAAAACGTAATTACTTATTTCGAAATTTATAACATATATGATGCCTATAGAGTTATAACTCGCGTTGGGTGTCTATGATAACATTCCTCCGTTTATTTGCGATATAGTTTTGTTTTTGCGTTCATCCGTAGATAGTAGCGGATGCAGAAAAATAATTTAAAAAAACTAATTTTTGTAAAATTCCTAGTGATGAAGGGTGCTAAAAAAAGAAGAAATTGATAAAAATACTAAATATTGAGTAAAGAAAAATTTGAGATAAACTTAGTCAAGTGGCTGGTGCTCCCACAGCACACCGGCCCTCGGTCCGCCCATGTCTATAGATGCTACAATTCACGTGCATATGTATCGATGGACATGTATATAGGAGGAGTATTTATTTTGAGTGATATAATGAATAGATAAAAATAATTTAAGCTAATCGACCATTTACTTAGAATGATTGATTAATTTTAAACTAGTTTGACAATCAATCCTTCGAATCCTCGACCTAAAGTAAACGCCCCTAAATGTCTGTGTGTATATAAATTAGTACACAATATATGACCTTTTGATTTATTTGGCGAACAAGTGGAAAAAGATTTGTATTAGTCCTATTGTAGGAAGTCGAGGTTTTCCCATATCTAGCAGTTTCATGAAAATTGCATAGAAGCACAATTTCTGCATACTACTTTTCAGCCACTTATAGTCAAACACGTAAATCCTATATAATGAACTTTGATTTTAACAATTGACTTAATATCCAAGAAATCGCTTAGAGCTATGTTAATTTCCGTGGTGCAGGTTGGCCATATATTATAGTTGCTTTATTTAATTTAATCTGCTGCTGGTATAATTGCTTATGCATGTAATGGGGGATTAGTAGCACTTTGCTTTGCATGTCAATTGTATATATATATAGCCATGGTTGGCTTAAAGATCAAGGTATAAAGGGATGGGTATGTATAATTAACTTTTTGATTTTTTGGAATTACAACACATGCATCCACATTCACAGACACTGGATGACTCGATCCCCTAACTTTTTGATTGGAGGGGGACCTTCATATTAACTGAACTGTATTTTGTCGCCATGTATAACTTTTGATAGGAATACTAATCAAAGTTTTTCCCTTGTTATGGGTTAAAGGCCGTCTCATTATTTTATTAGGATAATTGTCATTTAAATCATAACTTTTCATTGATTTGTGGTCAATCCCATAACTTTTGAAAGTGGAACATAAAATTATAACTTTTGACATTTTCTCAATTATCTCACGTAAAACCACAAATATTGAATTTCCGTTATTAATTCAAAATAATTTGATTCAATTAATAGACAACCAAATTGACCAAATAGATCAAATACCCCGGCCATAGTCACATGATGAAGTAAAGTTTGAAAACTTAATCCATGCCAGTTTTAGTTCCCTCAATTTTGTCCAAAGTTGTCTCGTGACAGAGGTCGATATTCTTGAACAACTTTTGAAATGATAATCTAGAAGGCGTGGCTCCTAGGTTGGGACTTTTCTTTGTTACTAGCTGAATGTTCTTAGCTAGAGGGTGTTTGGCTAAACTGTTGCAAGGAACTTATAGCTCTTGTGATATGTTTGGAAATATAATTTCTTAAACAACTTATAAATTGTGAGAATAGGCTTCAACAATTTATAAGTTTTTGAAAAAAGTTCTTCAACCATATCTTATTTTTTATGATTTTGTAAGCAACAATCAAATTATAAAAGTAACACTACTCAAATCCATACCTATTGATTGGATGAAAAGTATCTTACCAACTAAACTGAACTTCATTTTTTATGGAACTTGTAAATTGTCTAAAGTAAGTTTAAAGAACCGCCCTCTTAATGGTATCTAAGATGCTTCCACATAAGTTATGAATTCAATAAGAGATTATTGCAATTTGGCTCTCAATATTTGGATGTTAAATTAGGTCTAATTTTGATTTGCAAAAAAAAAATTGTTTCTTATATTTTTTATATAAGTTTGAAGCTTGGATTAAATATTTATTCACATCTAAACCAAATCAAGTTGATTGAAGGTTTTTGACGCCCCTTGCCTAGGTTATCCTCTCTATTGTCATTTGATTGTTAGACCACCATCAACATAGTATTGGCGTATGGAAGTTGGAGCTTTACGATAGTTAGAGTTGCAGTTTCATATTTTTGACGATAAAATTGACAATATAGAAAGATAATCCAAACAATAGGTCACAAAAGACTCAATCAATTTTGAGTTTTATAATTGTAGAGTGACTAAATTTCAGTTCCAAGCTCGTTCAAAAAATTAGAAATGATAAATTTTGCTTCAAAACGAAAGATTTGAACATTATTGATAAAAAAAATAAGTCCAATTTACAATAAGATCCAAATGTTAAGATTTAAATTAAAATAATCTTATTATAATACAGTTATGTATAGATCTCAAAAGTTAATAAATATCATCATAATCGTGAGAGACTTATATAAAATGATATGTATCTCGTATCAAAATAAATAAAATCCAAGTTGATAAATATTAAATTACTAAAATATTCATTGAATTTAAAAAAAAATAAGGATGTCACAAATATATCAAAATTTGTAAAAGTATATACACAATATATATTATAATATTATAAACAATATAAATTTACAATAGAATATATCATATAATATTACATAATTATCCCTAAATTAAAAAAAAATAACAGAGCTTTAATAGTAATACATATTAATATAATATGACATATCATATTTCCCACAAATTAAATATATAATGGAGATATAGTCCTCTTGTCCCCATAAATAGGCCTAATGAGGTGGGTACGAATTTTAATAAAAGTGGTTAGTTTATTGTGAGTGGAGAAATGATCTCAATTTAGTAGTAGTGTTAATGATGATTGATAAATGTACAACGAGTGGAGAAAGTGATGAGCTATGTGGTAAAAATAGTAAATAAATTGATATATTGAGCGTAATATATTATGAGGTAGTTTCTGTATATGAAACTAGACTAATTTTTGTGTGGTACCAAAAGAGTATAAATGAACTATTTTTAGGGACGGAAAAGTAATAGACAAATCACATTTTATAAATAAAACTCCTTTTATATTAGTATTAATATATATACTTGTCATATAGATTGCATGCCATATACCATTTAAGACCATATATTGTCAATTTATGTTACATTATCTTACAGGAAAAGATCCGAATAGCTCTGTACGTCCAAAAGGCAGCATTATACTTCATCGACGGTAAACTCAATCCCCAATTTCTCATCTCCTGCGTCTCATTTCTCACACAATTTCTCGGTGATATATCACTGCAGCCGTTGATCGAACAGACAAGCTCAAAATCCCCGACGACGTGAAGCAAGCCGGGTTCCACATCAGCCCCGACGAGCTCTCCTCCCTCGTCCGCTCCCACGACCTCAAGCGCCTCGACTCCCACGGCGGTGTCGATGGCATCTCCAAGAAGCTCTCTGTCTCCCTCGACAACGGCCTCTTCCCGCACGAGATCCTCACACGCCAGAAAATGTTCGGCGAGAACAAATTCATCGAGAAACCCCCTCGCCCCCTATGGATGTTCGTCTGGGACGCCATGCAGGACCTCACTCTCATCATGCTTATGGTCTGCGCCGTCATCTCCGTCGGCGTCGGCATCGCCACCGAGGGCTGGCCCAAAGGCATGTACGACGGAATAGGTATCATCCTCTGCATCATGCTCGTTGTCGTCGTCACAGCTGTCAGCGACTACAAACAGTCGCTGCAGTTTAGGGATTTGGATAAGGAGAAGAGAAACGTCACCGTTCAAGTCACCAGAGGCGGAAACAGACAAAAAGTCTCTATTTACGAATTGGTCGTTGGAGACGTCGTCAATTTGTCGATCGGCGATCAGGTGCCCGCGGATGGGCTATTCATATCAGGTTTTTTTTTTTTTTTTTTACTTTTCACATGCATAATGTTTGGGTTATTGGTTGGAAGGAAGATATTTTACCAAGTGAGTTGTCGTTGGTCTGTTGATATTAGGTTACAGCTTATATATAGATGAATCGAGCTTGTCTGGGGAGAGCGAGCCTGTGCAGATAGAGAAAGGAAGGCCGTTTTTACTCTCCGGGACGAAGGTTCAGGAAGGTTCTGGAAGGATGGTGGTGACCTCCGTCGGGATGAGAACAGAGTGGGGGCGGCTGATGGTAACTCTGAGCGAGGGCGGCGACGATGAAACGCCGCTGCAGGTGAAGCTCAACGGCGTGGCGACTGTGATCGGGAAGATCGGGCTGGTCTTCGCGGTTCTGACGTTTGTCGTCCTCACAGCGAGGTATTTGACTGTGAAGGCGGTTGATGGGGAGATTGCGAAGTGGTCGATGAGAGATGTGGTGAGTTTGTTGAATTTTTTCGCGGTTGCGGTTACTATATTAGTGGTGGCGGTGCCGGAGGGGCTGCCATTGGCGGTGACGCTGAGCCTGGCTTTTGCCATGAAGAAGCTGATGAATGATAGAGCTCTCATCAGGCATCTGTCTGCATGTGAGACGATGGGATCCGCCAGCTGTATTTGTACGGATAAGACGGGGACGCTGACAACGAATCATATGGTAGTGACGAAGATTTGGATGTGTGAAGATGAGAAGAATCTTGCAAATAAAAAGCTTGAAAATGTGTTTCCTTCTGAGAAAGTGAAGAGGGATTTGATAGATGCTCTGTTTCTCAACACTGCTGCGGATGTGGTGAAAGGGAAGGATGGGAAGAGTGAGATCTTAGGCTCGCCGACGGAGACGGCGCTGATCGAATTCGGGCTTCTGTTTCAGAAGGATTTTAGAGGACAAAGGCAGGAATCGAAGATTTTGAAGGTTGAGCCTTTCAATTCGGTGAAGAAGAAGATGTCTGTGCTCGTCGAGATCAGAGGCGGCGAAGGGCGGAGGGCGTTCATCAAAGGCGCGTCGGAGATTATTTTCGGGATGTGTGATAAAACTGTGGGGAGGGATGGGGAGTCGCTTCCGATATCGGAGCAGCAGAGGAAGAGCATCAACGGTGTTATCAATAGTTTTGCCTGCGAGGCTCTGAGGACGCTGTGTCTAGCATTTAAGGATATGGAGTCGTCATCTGATGAATTATCTATCCCTGAAGATGGGTACACGCTGATTGCGTTGGTGGGAATCAAGGATCCGCTGCGCCCGGGTGTTAAAGAGGCGGTTGAGACGTGTTTGAATGCCGGGATCCTGGTGCGGATGGTGACGGGAGACAATATTCATACTGCAAAAGCTATTGCGAAGGAATGTGGGATTTTGACTAGCGATGGGATCGCCATTGAAGGATGTGAGCTTCGTGACAAAAGTGCTGAGGAGATGAAGGATGTGTTGCCTAAACTGCAGGTTTGATAAGCATATAATTAATTTGTTGGATTGATCGAATGGAAATATTGGGTTGAGGAGTTGGTTATGTGCAGGTTATGGCAAGATCGTTGCCTTTGGACAAGCACAAATTGGTGTCTATGTTGAGAAAGGAATACCAAGAGGTGGTTGCAGTGACGGGTGATGGTACCAATGATGCACCAGCTCTCCATGAAGCAGATATTGGCCTGGCTATGGGTATAGCGGGAACTGAGGTTAGTATAAACTTAATATTCATAGATTTTATATATCTAGAATTCTTCAAAATTGTCATATGATTTATTTACTTTTTGTACATATATATATATTTTTAATTCAATGTGTTACGTGCCTTCCTACTAGTATCTCCGAAAAATTGCAAATTCAGGTAAAATATCGTGTTACTTTTAGCAGTTACCCAATTTTTTATTACCCAACTAAATCTGTGCACAATGATGTCCTCACCTCAGGTGGCCAAGGAGAGTGCCGATGTAGTGATAATGGATGATAACTTTACAACCATACTGAACGTTGCCAAATGGGGCCGTTCAGTTTACATCAACATTCAGAAGTTCGTCCAATTCCAGCTCACAGTGAACATCGTGGCGCTCATGACCAACTTCATCTGCGCCTGCGTATCAGGGTCGGCGCCGCTCACGGCGGTGGAGCTGCTATGGGTGAACATGATCATGGACACGCTAGGCGCCTTAGCCCTCGCGACGGAGCCGCCACACGACGGATTGATGAAACAACAGCCTGTCGGAAGAAATGCCAACATCATCACAAAGGTTATGTGGAGAAACATCATCGGGCAGAGTATCTATCAGTTGATCGTGCTTGGTGTGCTCCAGTTTTATGGAAAACAGATGCTTAACCTCAATGGTGAAGATTCAGAAGCCACCCTCAGATCCTTGATCTTCAACACCTTTGTTTTCTGCCAGGTAGATATACCATCTCTTCACTTTTATGATTAGTCTTTAATTGCGTGATAATGTAAAAATGATGATAAGAGGAAGTTTTGCATCATTTTATTGTAGAGTTCTAAAATAGAACATTTTCAGATTCAGCCCTTTGTCACCGAATAAGTGTTTCCTCAGTCAATTGGAGTGGGCAATTTTACTTTTTAAGCTTGGAGTTTGGTGTTACTAATTTTTTTCTTCTGACCAAATGCCAGGTTTTCAATGAAATAAACAGCCGTGACATGGAGCAGATAAACATATTCCGGGGCATACTGAGCAGCTGGATCTTCATAATGATCATGGTGTCGACGGTGGGTTTCCAAGTAGTTATGGTGGAAGTGTTGTGCAAATTTGCTGGCACTGTGCCATTGAGCGGGCAGCTGTGGGCGGTCAGCGTGTTGGTTGGTGCGGCGGGCTTGGTAGTGGGAGCGCTCCTCAAATGTATCCCAGTTCCCAGCATTCCAACGAGCAAGCACCATGATGGCTATGAACCGTTGCCTTCTGGGCCAGACCTCGCTTAGATAGATATATGCCCTCTATTTTCGCGCAGTTTGCCCAGAATCGTGTGTTGGTTGGTGGTAATAATGTTGGGAGATGGGAAATGAAGGGACGTGATGTTCATTTTCCCTTCTTTAAATAATGAACATACATGGTTGATGTTTTATTTGATTAATTTTTTTCTATGCTTCTTAATTTAGTGGGTCTAGTATTTTTCGCATCGTATTATTGGAAAAATCTAAATTGGACTAACACATGTTAAATTCAACATTCATATTGAATTAAAGGTGTATCTAATAACCATTGAAATCAATATGTAGATATCATAAGGAGATTTATAATTTGTTAAGAGACCGATTTGCAAATCAAAGTTAACTACTTATTGTATAAGTAAGATTATGGTCTCAAAACAACGACAAACAAAAATAAGAATATGTATTTTTTCTACATAACTATTCAAAAACTCTAAAGTTATATTGTTCATAAGAAAAATCCATACCAACCAAGCATATTCAAGAATTGAGATTCAATATGGATTTGTTTATATGCTTTCGCTTTGGTTGGTTTTCTTGAAATATCAATATAGATCAATCGAATTTAGGGTACAAAACGAGATTTAAAATATACCCTATTATGTGTTGAAGTTCAACAAGTAGTATCAAAGCTATTCTATGATATTTATAAAGTTTTTATCTGAGAATTCGGCTATAATTAAGTTTATTGTTGTAATATGCGAGACTATTCTTTGTCGAAAATCTTTTGAAATTAGTATATTAAATAAGTTGGAAGTTTATATTAGCGGAATGATTGATCCATCATCCATGGGATTCTATTGATTTAATTATTAATTATTGATTTGGCATAGTGACTTCTCTAGTGGAAATTTATATATATATGTGCTTATTCATGCGGCTATAAAGGCATTATTAACGTCACCGAAAAATGGAAAGAAAACGGGGCAGCCAACGAGCGGCGGTGATGGGGAGGAAAGGCCGTGCCGGCGCCGGGGAGGCGGCGCTACAGCCGGCGTCAACTCACCGGAAAATGGCCAATTCGGTTTTCTTTTTTTCGTTTTTTTTTTTTCATTTTTTAGGTTTGATTGTAATATTGTTATTAGAGTTTTGATCTCTATTTTATTATTTTTCATTTAAATGTCTATGTTCTTTATAGCATGTCAATGTATAACTGTCATTTGAAGCAAAAGGTTTGCATTTCTATTTTTCACATACATAAAACTTAAACTAATTAATTAATTACATATTAAATTTGTGTGCCAGAAGCTCCATAATATTAATTTAGTGTAGTATTAAGGAATATACGTGGTAATAAAGATCCATACCTTAATGCTATTAACTAGTATTCTGAAACATATGTACAATGCAAAAATAAAAATCTTGGTTGAAATTCATATATAATATATATAAGAAAAACTTTTTATTAATTAATAAATTTTAGAATTTAATTAAGTACTTTTTGAATTTTAGTCATTTAATTTAATTTTACAAATATCTCAATTTTAATAAATATATATGAAATTGAAAAATAATAAAAAATAATGAAATGACAAAAATAGAGTTGTGTCTAATTTGGGGCTGGTTGTGGGATTTGTGGCTGAATAGTGAAAAGTTAACGTAACATGTAAAAATGGAGCTTTAACTGATTTTTTAGGAGTTGGATTGTGGATGCCCTTAGTCGACCAACAAGAACGTTAATACTTGACCCAATTACATAAACACTTGCATAGGAGGACTTTGACATGACTTATTGTCAGTATTGATTGCAAGGTTATCCATAATTGTTTGAGAGATGTCAGTTTTGTCCGAGACTCGGAGGTTGATTCGAATAATCTGCTAAATTCTTGGGTAGTGGTGAGCATTCAGAGTTCAGATCAAATTTTTGCCAAATCCGGTGATCCGAAAATTCAAATTTTGAGAGAATATAAATCTGAATCGATTCGGTATATCCAAAAATGTGAATCCGAAATTCAAAAAAATTATAACTAAATCTGAACTAGACCGAATTTTTTTAAATATTCAAAAAATTCCAAAAAAAAATCTGAAAATTCGAAATGATTTTTTTGGTTATTGTATATATTAGGTTAGAAAGATGTAAATAAAATCATTTTTAAAAAAAAATATTTTATTTAAATAAAATTTATATATATTAAATATAATTTGAATTTTCAGATTTTTTTTTTATTTTAAAAAAATCTATTTAAACAAACCGAAAATTCGAATTTCAAAGATAAAAAAAAGTCCTATATAATTTAAAAATCTTAAAAGTCAGAACTGAATTTAATATTTTAATTTAAATCAATTCAATTATTCGAATTACAGACATTTTACTAACCTTACGAGTAGGATGCGCCTCCAAATATTTATCAGCACTAGACGAAACTGTTAAATAAATGTATAACGAGCGTGGGGTTTGACTATGTGACATACGCTCCATTGTGGGCCACCTGCGCGGTCCCTTTTCTGCCGACCATTTCCTCATTCTTTTTCAAATAACGGAAATCCACCGCCACATTTTCAGTGGTCAGAGAAATATGGCCAAACAATGGAACACAAACAAAAGGGTACACAAATTTAACCACGCATACACGTATATATTCTTAAAGGGGAAATTCAAGTACTTTTTATTTAAATTTAATTCATAAATATATATTATAGTTTTGCTGTTTCATGTGGTGTCTGAATATATTAAAATAAAATAACAGAGTGAGATATAATGAATTTCTAAGCAAATATGCAAATAATGTTACATTATGTATTCATGATTTTTATTATATTGTAAGAAAACATGTTAGTGCTGATTTATATATTTTATTTACATTACATGAAATAGAGCTTCCAGTATGTTCGCTTTTATGTCTTCTTCCTTTCCATGTTTTGCACTTTGATGTAAATGGAAAAACTAGTCAAATACCCAAAATTTATTATGCACTAATTTAATTAGACATGTGAAATTTTTTATCCTAATGCATATATTTTATTCCTAATATGCAGAGCCATCAAGAAATTCTATATACTAAATGAGTACAGTGGCATTTATTATATATATTTATATAAACTTAATATAAATTGAAAAATATTTATACAATCTAATTTAAATAATTATATTAAGATAATTCTACCAATAAACCTCAAATTATTTCAAACAGTTCATAAGTAACATGTATGATCGAAGGGAAAATAATATTCCAATTTAATCTTACCTGAGGAATTCACCCCAGCCTTAGATTTGATCAAAATATATGCCTGCTTAATGAGGTGGGGATGGGATTGAGCCACTCCACCTTAATCCAAATTCTTATTTTTCCAGAAGTAATTTATATTAATATTCTTTGAAAGGCAATTTATTAATTTTTTAATAAATATTAAAGTTTTTATAGCACAATTATATATAGTTTTTGTTTGTTAAAACATATAGAATATATAGTCTTCCATTTTGTTGATATTAAAACCTCAAGTCCAAGTTTTTTTTTTAAAAAAAAAAAAAAAAACTCAAAATTAATATTCCAACTTAGAGAATAATTTGACATTAGGGTTAGGATGAGAAGTACTACACGTGTGAAATAGATTAGACCCCCTTTTCTCTCTCAGAAGGTCAAGATTATGACACCAAGGGCATTTTTAAATTAAGTTCTCCATTACTAGTAATTAAGAAGAATAAAAACAGCAATAAAATATTTAAATTTGATGCTTAGTATTACCAAACCGAACCCTTATCCGGAGCATGCGGGATGCTTTTAATGACCACACCAATCATACAAGAATTAGTTAGCAAATCACTATGATATCAATTTCTATTCAAAATATTACTACCAAATTTTGTGATTGATAATTAGAAG
This sequence comes from Monilaria moniliformis, assembly GCA_034509125.1. Lineage (NCBI taxonomy): Eukaryota > Viridiplantae > Streptophyta > Magnoliopsida > Caryophyllales > Aizoaceae > Monilaria > Monilaria moniliformis. The sequence goes on from JAYDZE010009447.1 coordinate 13,452, forward strand.
TACGAAATCTCAACGGCTATACATTTCCCAAAAATCCCATCTATGGAAATCCCAATAAGAAAAATTAAAGTGATAACTTTGGAAAACCATGTCATAATTCATAGTAATAATAGTGGCTGTTTTATTTTTGGGTGATTGCTAATTGGTTAAAAATATATAAACTCTGATTTGAATTTGATTTTCAATGTGTTTAATATATAGCATCAGTAACCCCACTTTTTAATTAGGGATAATTGTTATTTAAATTATAATTTTTCGTTGACTTCTGGTAAATTCCATAACTTTTGAAACTGGAACATAAAATCATAACTTTTGACATTTTCTCAATTATCTCACTTATCAAAATTCCGGTGAAATTGGTGGTAACGTGTCAGCCGGAATTCCCGACGTGGACAAAACGTTCGTTCTTCAAAACGATGTCGATGAGATAATTGTCATCAAAATCATAACTTTTCGTTGAATTCTGGCTGACACGTCACGACCAATTTCACCGAAATTTTGATTTGTGAGATAATTGAGAAAATGTCAAAAGTTGTGATTTTATGTTCCAGTTTCAAAAGTTATGGAATTGTCCAAAAGTCAACAAAAAGTTATGATTTAAATAACAATTATCCCTTTTAATTTTGAGCTCAATGTTCATACGGCGTCGTTCATAGGTGATGTGTATACGCCAAATCTTTTTGTCAATGTGGAAAAAGATGATGCCATATTAGTTTTCCAATCATCGTCGAAATCTGAGTGTGTCTATTTTACTATAAATTAAAAAGTAACATTATTATTATTAAAATTCATAAAATGCATCAAAAATCAAAATCGAATCAAAATTCTTGATTACCCCTAAAAACTATCTATAATTTCTTTACACACTACCTAACAAAAAGGAGGCGCCAAGAAGAGGTTAGTGGAGAGTCGGCATCCAAAATACTAATCTCCCACTTATTCAAATCCCATACAACACAAAAAGAAAGATGGCTCCGAATCTCCATTCTTTAACCATTTGATCTCATTTCTCATTTTCCATCTTCCATCTTCAAACCAAAAACCATGGTGCAAAGAAAGCTCACCCTCCAACTCCACCACGCCCAAACTCAAACCTCCTTCCCCCACCACCACCACCACGACTCCGCCGCCAAGAGTCCCCGCGGCGCAGACCTCAAGGCCAAGAAGATGAAGAAAACCGCCTCCATCAAGCGCCCCAAAACGGCGACGCCCAACTACATGAAGCCCACCACCAGCTCCGACGCCAGAAAGGAGCAATCGCAGTTGCAATCACAGTCAAGATCACCATCACCATCAAGCAAGAAAATAGCAACTCTTACAAAGAAGCCGAGCTTCAAACCGTCAAGAAAGACCGTTGATGCAAAGGCAGCAACATGCTCCTCCACCTTGAAAGATTCCAAGTTTCCTCCCTTTCTCTCTCTTAATCAAAACGGTCACTCTGCTATCAAAGTCTGCCCCTACACCTACTGCTCCCTCAACGGCCACCACCACCCGCCGCTGAGCTCCTTCCTGTCCGCCGCAAGACGGGCCCGAGCTCCGCCTGCTCGAGCTGATGATGACGATGATGATGGTTTCTTCGTCGAAATTTACACGGCGGCGCAAGATAAAGAGGAGCGAGTCTCTGAGGAGTCCTCGCAGGATTCCTTTGACTATGGCTCTTATATGGATTGGGAGACTGGTTATGGCTATGGCGCGCTTCTGCAATATGATTACGAAGTAGAAGATGCAGTCGAAATCAAACATGAACTAGTAGAGGATAAAGATTGCTGCTTCGATGAGGTTTTGATTGATGAAGCCGCGCAGGAGTCCTCTGATGAAGACGGCGGCTTCAACTCCGATGCCTTTTCCAGCAGCGATGATAGGGAAATTTCGACACCTCTTCAACAACAAGAAGAAGAAAAAGAAGAAGAAGGAAATGAAGAAGTTGCTTCATTTGATGATCTAAATCAAAAATGTCTTCCAGAAGAGGAGGCGGTGGCAGTGGCCGTGGAGGCGTCTGGTGAAGCTGAATGCAGTGTTTTTGAAAATGCAGAGGACATGATTACTCTGCTTCAGTTTGCAGCCAGCTCAAGGAAGATAGTGGAGGGTGATGAATTGGGAGGTTTCAATCCACGAGCACCGAATTTCCTGGCCGTGGAGGCGGATCCTGAGGCGGAGAGGGTTGATCTGAGGCATCAGGATCTTGATGAGAGGAGGAACTCGGAGGAATGGATGGTGGATTATGCCCTAAGACAGGTGGTGACCAAGCTCGGCCCTGCTAAAAAGAGGAAGGTTGCTCTGCTTGTTGAGGCGTTTGAGAGAGTCATGCCATTGCCATTGCCACCAACCAAATTTGATCTCCACTTGAGCCATGCTTTGCCGTTTGATCAGCCAAGGCCAATGCAGGCGTGCAGCTGATCACAGTTGCAGGTAACACAAGTTTCTTGCAAAATATTTGGCAAAATAAGCTCTTAAACAATTTGTAAGCTGTGAAAACAAGCTCATTAAGTTCCTCAATCAAAACTTAATATTTCATAATCTTATAAGCAACAATCAATTTACAAACATAACTCAACTATGATTTGTAATCTATAACATATCTCCTTCCGATATATTCTCTAACTCACAATTGCTCAATTAGCCAAAATGTATTGATAATTTATAAGCTCTTGATACATTACATCTCATAAGCTATTTCAATATCTTATAAGTTGTTGGAGCTATAAGCTCTCTAAACTAAGCATAGCTAAACACCCTCTAAATCTTACGACTTAAAGAATCTTGAATGATGCCAAAATCACAAAATGTTGTTGCTGTTGTTGTTGTTTGTAGACCGGGGAGTCTGAAGAGTCGGCTCATTTGCAGGTGATTTATCCTATCCCACTTCGGATACCTTGGGTGAGACCATCCTGTGGGAGGAAAAAACAAGTTGAGTGTTAATGGTGATGGAGTCTATGTTGAACAATCAAGTATGCTGCAATTGCAAGTTTACTTAGGGCAATCTGCCTAAGTTTGTTTGGTGTTTTGTTTTATTTTTATCCTACAGAGAGTATCTGTAACCTTGAGCTACTTGTGTGTTGTTTTATCAGCTGATGTTTGCTGGTTTTTAGTAAACTCCAAATCCAGTCTCTCGGTTGGAATCTTGAACTAAATCTATGGTTTGGTGGAAATATCAACACATGCTTACTATGCACATGAGCTGAAGTAGAAGTTTTACCAATCAATCTCTACTATTGTTTCTAGGGTTAACAGCCGGGGAGAGTTATTTGTCCAACTTTATGAATGATAGGGAGCAGCAAGTTGCATAAAAGATAACATTAGGAAGCTATTTATCTTTCGTTATACGGGTGTTTTTGCTACTAAACCCTTGTTTTTATCAAAATCTCAGAACAAGTATACGAGGTTAGCTGTAGAACATGAGCACTTACATGTTCTGCAACTAGTGGAGTGAACCGAAACAAACATCTTGAGTTTAGTACCATGGCAGAAGATCCCTTGTCATAATTGAAAATTATTCCTGCCTGAAAATAGCTTATTAGTCTCCCAAAGTCTCTATCAAATATCTATTTGAAGCAAATTTCTTGAGGGGTCAAGTAAACAAATGGAAACTCTCTATCTCCCAAACTTTTAGTAGCCAGAAATACACAAAAAGAATGGGGGTAAATCCATTGGCTTCAACTTCCAACATCTCTGTTTGTTACAGACTTATTTATAAGCTTTGTCCATAGATCGAGTAGAGACAACCGGACACAAAGCAATCTAGTGGTTTTTGTGTATGCTGCAAGGCTAAGGAAGTAGTGTGATGCAAGGCTTTAGATAGTGTTTGGCTAAGGCTATATATAATGTTTCAAGGGTTTATAAATATAATGTCTTATCACTCTTTGGATAATTGAACTTATAAATTAAAATAGGGATAATTGCCCGTAAAATCATAAAGAATAGGTCAATTCTGATTTGTCCCGCACCTTTCAAAATTTGAATGACAATCACGAAATTTTTAAAATTCTCAATTTTCTCATCTGACCAAATTAAATCACAAAATTTTAAAAATTCTCAATTGTTGAAACTTGGTTTTTGAGGAGCTTATAAGTTGTTGCAGATTATTTTTCACATATTATAAATTGTTTAAGAGCCTACTTTTCAAAAACTCTACAAAAACTTATAATCTCATACACGACTTATAAGCTATTTTAAGAAGCTTCCGCAAGTTGGTTTTGATAACACATGTGACACATAGGAGAAGCACACCAAATTTCTTGACATGAAATGAGTATTATCTGGAAAATTCAAACTCAATGCTGAAAGACAGAGTTTATCTTGAATCACATACCTCACAAAGTATTTCTAAGAGTAAAATGGAGAAAAGATGTACTACAGAGATGAAGAGATTTGTACTTTACTCAAATATTTACCTTTTGATGTCAGTTCCAATTTCCAAAATATATTTTTGAATGTGGGGAACAAATTTCAGTTTAAGCAGAATAGATTTCAGATGAATACTAATTGCAATTTTAAGACTTGATGAATAGAAGCTTCATGATTTCCATAACAAGTATGCATAGAAAGGCATATGGCATTCTTATTTTGTGGCTCTTGATGAATCCAGCAACCAATCGAAGCCTTCAACATTAGTCACTGCAGGGATGTCAGGTTCCTAGTTGTAAGGCAGGCTTTGTCTGTAAAAAAAGTGCACTCATGTATCCTAGGCTAGAGCTGTCAAAAGGGTCGGCATTGGCCTGAGCCCGTTGGACCAAACTAGGCCGAGAAAATACTAGTTATTAATTTATTTATTTAAAATATGGAACCTCTTTCCCAAATTGATCAGGTTTTGATCTTGAAAGGGTTCGGCAAGCTCGTTTATCGTCAACAATTGGACATGCGGGGAATCAGAAAAAATTGGGTAGAGAGGGATCCTAACATTGACTAGTGTCTTGTGGTAAGAGGAGTAGTTATGAACCATGTCGAGCATCTCATGGGGTTGATGAAGTCTGGCCCGGAAAATAGATTGACACGCCGGAGCCACCCAAGCCTACACACCAAATGGGGATTTCGGGCCAAACGTTGCCAGCCCAAAGAGGTCAGGCCTGACGAGCAAAGGGGCCAAATGGGCATTTTCATCCAAAAATGTATTATCGGTTGGTCCAAAATTGGTCGTTAATATCTAGTATGTGTCTTCCTTCAGAAAATTAGTTAGAGATTTGCAAACACAAGACTTATATCCAACATTTTTTTAGCATTTCATATTGCAAACATATATCATGTAAATTCTGAATCATCACTCTCTCTCTCTCTCTCTTAAATTGCAACTTTACATCTTCGAAGAAAATGATCTGAAAAGAGACCACTTAATTTGCTTTAAAAGTCTCTCACCTAAAAGCCCACTGAGGTAATGCCTTCTTCAATCATGCTACTAGTGTTGACACACTATCATCTTTTTCCAAGCTTTTCTTGCTTTCTTTCCATTACTAACAATCATAACACTGAATAAGCATGTAATAGAAAAGCAAAACTACAACATCATGCCAAGGAAAAAAAAAAAAAAAAAACTTTATTTAAACTCCCCCAACTCTCCCCTTACTTTCCCAAAAAATGACCACTCTCCTCGCCCTCTCCCTCACCCTTGTCTCAATATCTGCGATACTGACCAATGCCAAATTCTCCGAGCAGTCCCTCGAAGTGCAGAGTGCTCGCCGTGCTGACAAGGTGAGCCACCTGCACTTCTACTTCCACGATGTTGTCAGCGGGAAAAACCCAACTGCCATCGTGGTTGCAGGGAAGAGGAATGTGTTTGGCATGACCACAATCATAGATGATCCCTTGACAGAAGGGCCGGAGCCCGGATCGAGATTGGTGGGAAGGGCTCAGGGAGTGTATACCCTGTCTGCAAAGGATGGCGCGGCTCTGCTCATGGCGATGACCTTCGTGTTCAAGGAGGGCAAGTACAACGGGAGCTCGATCAGCATACTCGGGAGCAACCAGTATCTTGAAGCTGTGAGAGAATTGCCGGTTGTTGGAGGCAGTGGAGCCTTCCGTTTTGCTCGTGGCTACGCCTTGGCGAAGACGAAGAAGTTTGTGGTGGGGACAGGGGATGCTGTTGTTGAATACAATGTCTTTGTGATGCATTATTGAAACTACATTTTCAAATATCAAAGTTTCTTCAACTTTATTCAGGAGAAAGAATGTTTGAGAGATGAAGTAAGACATGCCATCTATGATGATGCATAATGTAAACTTTTATCAAATTTCAAGACACTAACCAGTTGGAATCTTCATGTTCTTGAACAATTTGAAGACCTATTGATACTAACAATTTTAGCCCATTCTGTTTTCTTGGTCAAAAAAAAAAATACCAACTTTATAAACTTTGGAATTTGGCTAACTCGCTTGTTGGAGCCAATGGAGGATCCGAAGTTACTGTTGGGAAGTTCTTGATGACATCTTTGTGATGGTACCTATAATGCTCGGATTTGGTCACCGAAAGTGGTTGGAAAATTGCCTGAAAGTTTATGTCATGAAGCTCTATATTTTTTCTTTTTTTGCCCGAATTTGAATTTCTATATTTGTACCATTAGAATATTATCGTCAAGAGTTTTCTAACAATACCTTCTGATTCTTCATCAGACTCATACAATCAAGTTATTGTCCAACGAAAATCGAATTCCAAATTTCAAAACTTACAAAATTTGTGTATTTTTTGACCGAGAAAATCGAATATGTTAAAAACTCGAATTTGGGTATAATATGTGCATTTACTACACATAACATTGAGACTCACACCATGATTATAATAGGGAAACTCCATCTATCAAAATAGTCCAAAATAGTCGGAAGAAGAAAAATTATAATTATATGCAGATGATACAAATATGGAGGTTTAATATGCCACCATTCTCAGCATATTATGCACTGGAAAAGAAGTGGAAAAAGTAACTTCAACAGCCTCTATGCAAACTGAAAAATGGAAAGACTACTTCATCTTCCTCAACTATACCGTCTAAACCTCCACGCCGAGACCGAGAAAAGCGGCTGATCCTGCCAGCAAATCACAAAGCAACCATTTTCATCTCTCACTTTGTAGCCATCATAGTTGTAGCTCTGCAACAGCCTCCTCGCCTGCATCATCACATGGTAGCTCAAACACACCTTCCCAAAGCCAGCTGCCTCCATCCTAGGAATCCATCTCTCGAGCTTCTCGTGCCTCGCCCTTCTCTCGACGCCCTCACACGCCACGATGTCCTTGATCTCCCGCCCGTAGAGCATGCTCTCGATCTTCTGGCGCTCCACGGAGCCACTTGGCGCCTTGGACTCCAAGCAGTCGAAGAGCGCCGCGTAGAAGTTCAAAGCCTCCATGATCCTATCCATGAAGCTGGTACAATTGTGGTTCGATTCTTGCTCAGTCACCACCATCAGCTTCGGTGACAGCCCCAAAAGCCCGTCCAAAAAGCCCGCTATCTTAGACTTGATAGGCAGTGGTAGTGGTGGCGATGAAGACAGTGCAGAGTCCTTCTCGAGGAAGTCACTCAAAGTGCGTGGGTTCAAATACGACACTCTCTGCAAGAGCACCCCGTTGTGGGTCTTGCTCAACGGGGGGGCCTTGGCCTTGTCATCATCAAATGCCAGAAGGGAATGCAGCTGGAGCACTGAGCTTATAGCGACCGCCTCCCCTGTTTTGACACGTAGGGACCCGACATCCAAACTCTCCAACTGGCTAACAACTGGATGGAACTGGAAGGGGAGGTCCAGCTTCTCCGCCTCCTCGTTCAACCGGTGGGCTACTTGATCCAACACGGACTTCTGGTGGTGGATCCCCGTGATCCTCAGATGAGGCGGCCCCTCAGGCGCGTACTCAGCTCCTGGATGAGGCTAACCCACTGGGCCGGCTCAAAGCAATGCAGGTCGTTTATGTGGACCACCTTCTCCCCTTCCATCGCCTCCAGGATCGCCGGTTCGTTAGCACATAAGAGAGTTTGAGAAACGGGCAGAGCTCGAAGAAGAGCTTGTGCACGAGGAGGACCTCGCCTGGGGAGATGATCTTGGTCGAGTTGAGGGCCTTGTGCAGCCCGGGCCAGCCCTTGAGCATGCGGTCAGCGAGAGCCTCGGTGAAGTATGCTGCGATCCTCTGCATTGTGTCGCCGTTGGGAGAGGCAAGGTGCGTGATGTAGTCGAGGCCCGTGTTGGCGTTCTCGACGCTCCCAGCGGCGACGTGGTTGGCGCAGGCGAGGAGGAGATGGATGAGACAGAGGCCTCTCTCCTCGGATTTCATCTCCCTCAGCCAAGGGTAGGGGCAGCCTAAGCCGGGCGATAGAGACATCATCGAGAACATCTGCAACGGAGACGAGCTCACAGACGACGATCCCTCTTCCCGAACCATATGTCCCCCTCCTGCAAATGTGTATCAAGAGTGATCACAACCCTTCAGAATATATATCCAGGGATTTATTTAAATGAACACTTCTTAAAATGAGAACGTAGAACCATTATGATTATACTAAAACATATAAAGTATCAGCACTTATCAGTATTAAATGTATAATGTATAATCTATATGCACCGTGATAATATTATAATGTATTAAATAACAGAGGATCAAATATCAATATCAAACATGGGCATTTTACCTAGACCTTCATATTCTCTTTCATAGTCCAAACCATTAAGAATGGAAATTTACTTCTAAAATTTAAATTTGAGAGTATGCATAATCCTTATTTGATGAGGTTGGCCATGAAAATCCTTATTGTAGTATCATATTGAGCATTCTTTGTCCTTACATATCTAAATAGTTGAAGAAGAAATAATAATAGGTTCTATTTTAGAATAAGCAATCCTCTTTTTAGTATAAAACCTTCGAAAAGCTATTTCTCCCCAAGATTTTCACACCTGATTTTAGCACATGAAATACAAAGGGCTAAAAAAAGGAGTACATTTAAATTTAATCCCTTGAGCATTTTATCATAAATATATATATATATAACTATAGATCAAAGCATAATAAATTTCAATAAAACTCAAATTAGAACATGAATCAAAACTTACTTCAAGAAATCAACAGAAAGAAAGCAAAGTCAAGAAACTCACCAGTATTGGATGCAAAAGGAGGCTAACTTCTTGAACCAACAAGATACAAAAATACTCAAATACCAAACTAAGGGTTATGCAATTTATCAAAAAAAAAAAAAAAAACACTAAAAAAGAAGTGTTGAAGAAACTCCAAAATCCCCCACAGAGGTCTCCATGGGGTGTTCCACTACCCCAAATATGGCTGAGAGCCAAATGGAATAAAAGCATTTGGTTGTGCTAGACTTTTTCCATGGCTGCTTTTTGTGTGCATGTATGACAAATCTAAGGGGGTACGTTTTGTCCCTTCAGAGCAATAGGGAGTATCAAAATATCCAAAATCCTCATAAACACATGAGATGAAATTTTTCTCCATTGAAAATTGGGATTGTCACTATGCATAATGGATGGGAATAAGAGCTGCCCTAAATTTGGTGTTATTCCTTAATACAACAAAGATCAAACAGGTAATGTGTGAACAAACAAAACAAAACAAACACTTGGCTTGTTGCTTAGTGGGAGATTGCAATGCTACCAAAAGTGAGAGACCCCCCCCCCCCCCAACCATCATCCATGCAACATATTGGATTGGATTGAAAAAAAGTAATTAACTGTCTTGTATTAGTACAAGTACAACATACAAAATTTGATTGATGAATCTTGTCACTCTTTTTGGCACATATGTGAATATATATGTATGAAGTTCTTTGGTCGCTACTATTTGAATTGATCAAATCCTAATTAATAATCAATTATTAACCAATAAAACCGAAATAAGTGGTTAAAATATAGTTATATATGAATCCAAATTGGGTATAATAAACCTTAATTAACAAGTCCAAAATAAAAAACATAATGTGATATTCAATAGTGGCTTAGTCGATAGTGAGAAAACTCATACTTGAAATGTTATGAATCACATTTTAGGTTAAACTATCCGAACACATCCATAAATTACCACGAGTAGTTAAGAAACATTAAAATATGTGCATAGTTCTAATCATCAAAATATGGAATATAAAATTAACATATTTATATGTATACTACTCCACTCGGGATTGATTATTGTGAGAACTTTTTTATCGTGAAAACAATGCATTTAACGTATAAGGTAATTGCACTTAATGTAGAAAATATTTGCATCGTGATAATATTATAAGATACATTACAATAACATTAATGCACTAAAATACTACAATAATATTAATATACTTTAATATTATCACACTGCAAATATTTTATACATTCATGACATATATTTTATATGTTTAATTCATTTTGACCGATTCTCGCATTATCGCTTAAGAAGGTTCCTATTTGAACTTTTTCCCTCACATTTATGTCATTTGTCCCAAATTAATACGTTATTTTTCATTATTTGAATGTACAATTTTAATAGGTCACTATTCAAAATAAAAAAATTCTCTATATAATAATTAATTACCCCAATACAACTAATTGTTTACATTATACGTCATTATAGGTGCTATAATGCTAGTCCGAAACAAACAAAAAAACAGTGTAGTTTTGTATGGTTGTGGAAAGGCGTAGACCATCCACTTGTTACTATCCTACTGCATTTAAAGACAAAAGAGACAAAGCAGTTGTGCTACCTCCCAAAAGCTTTATGCTTCTAACCATTCTAACTTTTGGTTCGAAAGATTTGGAATTTTCTCATTGGATTCTTCTTCTATTCCAATGACTTCGAATTTTGCATTAAAATAATGCTCGCCTCTCTATTGTTTTTTCAACCTCGTAATTACGTACCAAAACCTTAATTAAGACAAATTTGAGGAAAGAAAACCTTGACAAGGACGAGGTTTAACTAATTAATTAAAACTGCTAATTTGAAAATTAATAGTAAATTCACTTTTTTTGCTTTTTTTTTTTTGCAAATTTTACTTGTTATTAATTTTTGTAATAGTGTCGTGAGCTTTTAATTTATGGCTAAATTGTCAAAAGTAACTCAAACTATTAATTTGATTACCTCAAAAAGTATCATATACTATCACTAATATCTCAATATACTAGCTAATAAATTCAAATATTTATCATAATTAATCTAACATTTATCTATTTTTCAAACACAATGTATGAATATTATTAATTTGCTATAATCTATGTATTGGCTGGTTTGCCCGAGAGGTTAAGGGGGAAGACTTAAGATCTTCTGCACATAAGTGCGCGTGGGTTCGAACCCCACAGCCAGCACTAACACTATTATCACATATATTTATTGAAAATAGAATGTACATTTTTAGGGGGAAATAATGCTTTTTTGTATTACTTAATATAATTTTTTTTTATGAATCTATATGATATCATATTGAATTACTATTTTACGAAATTTACTCTATTAGGATTATGCGTTAAACTTTTATCATGTTGACTTAAAAGGCATAAAAAGGAGGTCACTTTATCATACACCTTTTATTATATGTTACGAATATAATATTCTAAGATATGAAATATACATTCTTTTAAGGGGATTTTTTTGTATTACTTAATATAATCTAAATGATGTCATATTAACATAAATTTTATTTCCAGTATTTCTTATAAAAATTTAAATGATGTCATATTTTATTTACTAATTTAAGAAATTTACTCTATTAGGATTATGCTCTAAATGATGTGATATTATGTTTGCTAATTTACGAAATTTAATTTATTAGGACTATGCAGATGTTTAGAATCTATATTCTAATATATAAATTTTTTTCATGTTATGGATTATGAACTTTGTAACTATTTTAAACTTGCACTCTGTATTTATCAATAGTTTGAATGTATTTGTAAACTTATGGGATCTTAATAGCCAAAACCAAAAAACCAATCTTATAATTCTATACATTCTCCTTAAAATAAAAGGTTTTTATTTTTAAAGGATGAGAAAAGCTATTGAACTTCAATTTAAAAAGTGCAAAATCAACCCTCTGGGTGTCAACATATAGATACATCACAAAGAAATAGCAAAACTTTCCCCATCTAATGTGAAATTACCAGTTTTATACCTCTTCCACTTCCACAATGCCTTTTCTAACTTCCATTGTCAGCTATAATTTCCAAGCCCCCATATTCAGCAGCACTCAGCCAATGATGTATTGCATAAAAATGATATTTATATTCACCATAACACGATGGCAAAAGCGAATACTCTAGTTTTGCATTTAACCGCAAACAAAAAGCCGAATCAGTGTTTACACCTCATCGTTCATGTATAAGAAGATCTATTCCTTGAATAAGAGCTCAAATAATACTTTTAACTTACCATACACTGGAAATGTTGCCCATATGATCAAACGACGGGTGAAAGTGAAGGTATCTGCACCAGAATCTTCCGTTGCTCTGAACTAGAACTGCAAAACATAAGTTTCCTGAAGAATATTTATCTTTCAACAGTAGCTCAAACTGACTATTTGTTAGCTTTATCAACAGATGGTGGCTTGGGTTTTGATGAACCATATTTTACTGATCTCTCTACAACTTCAGCAGAACTAGACGCCTCCTCACGTTGTTTGCGGATCTTCTCTTGAAGAACTCGAACTCTGTCTTCAGTATTGCGTAGAACTCTCCACCTGTAGGTTAGCCATAAACCAAGACCTCCATATACAAGAATATAAGAGCCCCATACATAGGGGAAAGTCTCAACATCTTCTTTGGTTTTCCTAAACCGCTCTTCAATTTTCTGTAACCACCCAACAGGCACAGGTGTTGCTTCTTGCTCATTTTCTGTTCCACGCGACTGCTCTTCTGCTTTTGGGTTGGTTGTCATCTTTTGGCTTGGTCTGCGGCTGATATATCATAAATATTAGTACTGCAACTATCCTATCACTTTATATTCACAATATCATTTAAAAGGTTCAAATCCCATCAGAAATATACACATGCTTGAAAAATTATACTCATTTAAATCAGACCAACAATCATAGAACGAGAATGCATCCCAAATATTCCTCCAATGTCTACATGGCATAGGCATCCCTATAGAGGCATTTTTGGGACCAAACTGTAAACTGCTTTGAGTACTACATATCAAATTTACTTGAGAGCACATGACCTGATTCTTTTTGCTATCTCAAATTTTTGAAGCATCTAACAGAAAACATGTCCACAACCACAACATCAATGATCTATGGTTCTACATAACTCAATAAATCAGCTTTCGGTAGTAGCACACATGTCAAAAGTAATTTCACAGTCACAAAACATCATTGATACTGAAAAATATCACCCAACACCATTTACTCGTGATACAAAACAAGTTCAGAACAACAAGTTGAAGACTAAATTATTTGAAGGTAAGTTATAGAGAAAGAGTCAAAGAACAGTAGGGCAAAACTCGATAAGCTAAGATGTTGCCAAGAGAAATGAGTGGATATAATGTCCTTATTCAGGTGTTACTTGCAAAAGCGGGTTTTAACTCTCCCAATGTGTTCTGCTGTCAGGGCATTACGTGCTTAAACTGATAGAAGGGAATATGCTTTGGAAATGAAGAAGATTGTGGAAAAGCCAGTTCATTCCTCACAACAAGAGATATATAAACTAAGTGTTTGCTTGAAGCCTTCAACTTATGAGCAAATTTGACTGATTCCATCTATAGTTCTCAAGTTGCATATACAAGTAACTTTTGCCTTGGTAGATATTACTTCATCTGAAAAATATTATGTTGAAATTTTGCCTGAAGCTTCTCGTTATCTGTTAATATAATATGCTGTTGCAATACAAGGGCAGACCTCTGTGTTTGATCTTAGATGTTACTGCTATTTGCTGCTACCATTGTCTAATAATTGATTCCTATGTCCAGCACTCCTCACCTTAAGCAACGGTAACTCAAAAACTCGAAGGTAAGTTATACGGAAAGAACCTAAGGGAAAAATTCAAAAAGCTAATATGTTGCCAAGAGAAACGCCACAAGCTATTTTCTCTAACCCTCTCAAGCTTGGTAAAGAACAACACCAATCACAGCATGCTGGCAACAAAACCAAATACACAAATCCAAAACGCTGGAATTCTCTTTACAAGTAAAAGAAACCCAAGCTCAGATTACCAAGAACACCAAACTGACATCATATATACATTCCAAAAGCAACTTCGCAATCTTTCTTAATATAATCCCCCAACCCAAAAAAAATAAAATAAAATTCTATTAATTCATAGGAGTAATTTCAATGCACGTGGCGACCCACACTTCCGAATCAACATCTCTGACTACCCAAGCTTCAAACATTTTTTAACCAGGGAAGCTATTGAGCTGAAAAAGACACATCAACAAACTCAAATAACTACGCATATCAAATTTAAGGTAATCCGGATCGCGGAATGCAATTAGTACCAAACCAGTATCATCCTCCTCTGCGCTAATCATGCCTGATGCATCTTGAATCAACGGAAAAACGAAGGAGAGAAGAAAAGAAAAGGAAAAAATGGCGACGCAGCAAGAGAGAGAGAGATTACCTGGATCAGAAATTAGGATTTTCAGCAGTGAAAATGAAATGTGTTAAACCCTACAACGATTTGGGTTTTGGGTATAAGCGCAAATATATCAAATAACGGATGGCTGGTGGGAATCGGTTCGGTTTCAGTTAACCGAAACCGAATAATTTAACTAATTTCCGAACCACTCAACAACAGCAGGCCATCAACATTTTATCAAATCAGCAAGGGAGCAAGACGAGGATAGCAAAATGTCAAACTAAACGCAACTACGCAAGATGACTGAGGAGTCTTACAGCGAGCGGCGGGGCGGTGGGGGTGCGGTCGAGCGCGTCCGGAGTACGGGCTGTGGGGGGGCTGCGGCGAGTCGCGGGTGGCGGGTGGGGTTGCCTGCTCAGCTGCGGATGTCCCGTGATGCGAGGGAGCTCAGGGACTCGGAGCGATCGAGCGGCGGTGTAGGGTCGCGGCGTCGCCGATAATGTGGTCGGAATCAGAGAGAGGCGAGAGGGAAGAAGAAAGAGTGGAAAATTTGGGAACCCTGGCCCCTCCCTATCTCTGCGTTCTCTCAAAGACTAACTCTCTAATAATTAATTAATTAATTAATTAATTATGTAATTATAATTTGTTTATTTAAAAATATATATAAATATAGAGCGCTTTCTACACAAGATAGGAGTTACGAGCGCACAATGTAGATGCTACGATGCGGCGAGGCACTTTAGGGA
>JAYDZE010009448.1:0-10485 GCA_034509125.1 Monilaria moniliformis
GGGTCGAGGTTTTCTATGCTCGTAGGGTGATCAAACTGGATTCTCGATCTAGGGAGACCGCTACCTAACTCATATACGTGGGGTTCTTGGATCAATATATCCAACGGGTCCTTCGTCCTATCCAATCTATATCAAAGGACCAAAACATGGATCGGTCATAGGGACGCCTCCAGCGAACCCACTGTTCTCATGAATCATCACAGAGGAAGTGGCGTTTATGGATCCATTAGAGTCTTTTCTCATCGCCAGCGAAGCCTCCACTCGGAGTCTCTTCCCATCGCTCCGAGATGTTGTCGTAGTGATGGTGTAACCGGGATTTATCCATCCACCATCATGGAGATCAGAGTCAAAATCCATGGATTTGATGAGGTAGCGGATGATAGAGGGAGAGAGATTAATTATGGTTTGAAGAGGAGAGAAGATTTGACGAAGCAATAAATTTATCCTTTTTGGTGTGAAAATGCTAGAAGATTGATGGTGGCGGAAGAGAGAAACCACATAAGGGGTTTGAGGAGGAGGCCATGGAGGAGAGAAGATCGAAGACAACAAAAGAGATAAACCAGAGATTAGGGTTTGAGGAGGAGACAAGAATGAGAGAATATTGTAGACGGCAGTGATAAAGAGAGAAAGAGAGATTAGGGTTTGAAAGAAAATGGGAAATAGGAGAATGAGTAAGGAGGGCAAGTGGGGGTATGGGTGAGGTAGTGTAATGAGAGAGAGGAAGAGTAGATGGGGGGAGAGTATTAATTATATGGTAATAACGGGTGCAATTAGTAAGTGTTAATTAGGTATTAAAATGGTTAATTTTTGCTATAAAATGAAATGATTCAAGAAGAGTGCGACAACCCAAAAACGACTACGACTAAAGTAGCTCGGACGGAGAAAATAATTTGTTTCTCAATTCATTTATATTTTTTATTTTATTAATAAAAGACATATTTTAAGAATTTCACAAAGCACATATTATCTTTGTCCACACCTACATGTTATGATAAATCAAACCCCATTTATTAAAATATAGACTATTTTACATTTATCTTCTTATATTTATCTTCATATCAATTGAATTATGTCATATGCAAAACATGTGATAATTAGTAGTATCTTAGTTATGATTGCATCCTTTTTATGAGTGTTTATTGCACTAGTGTTTGACCCATGCGATGCACGAAAATTTTACTTGCTTTTTTTTTTTTTTTGCCTAAATATGAGTTATTTGAGATAGGTAATAATTTGTTTGTACAAATAATAATATTGAATGAACTGCATTATAATAATTTAAGTACGACAAATAGATGACCTAATTCGTAACTTTGATCGCAATAATATAATATATCATAATTTTGTCATAAACACATCGTTATCAACATTTACCCCCGTGCGATGCATGAATTTTTAATTTGCTTTATTTTTTTCAATTGTGAATTAATTATTTGAGATGAGAATAATTTAATTGTAAATTTATTTCACTCCTACGCTTATGTATGTGAGTGAGTTCGTCACAAAAAACACATGTTTGAAGGTGATTGATATAGTAGAATGATACAAGAGCAAAATCGTATTTTTGTCTATTTCAATTTCTACAATTAGCATATCTTTTTACCGATGAATGTTTGCACATTGTTCATTTGTAAAATATCAAAAAATAAAATAAAATAAAATATCAACAACATATATAAATTATGGAAAATAGTTCGAACACAAAACATTCAATCTCCAGCATTATCCACACTTCCAAAATTAGCCACGGTGCAAGTCAATATTGACGCAACTACATGTAATGATTTCAGAAGAGCGAGTATATAAAAATACAATTTTCTATTGTTAGTTTATTTTAAATTATTTCTCCATCATATTGGGACAGATGAATTTCTTCATGAAATTACTTCCAGTAGCCCCGATCGTAATAGTATAGTTACTTTTGACCGTAGTTTGTCGATATGAAACTTAAAAGCTTCATTCTTATAATTTACCATAGTTATAATTAGATACCACTTCAAAAAAAAATCTAAAAAATTATTATCCGTGATTACAGTATTGGCATGTATATAATAAATACATTCATTATATTTGCTCGAATGTATTGACTAATTGACTTTGAAAATTACACAATCAACTTACAAAAAAATAAGTAACATAAGAAGTTGAATAAATTACGATTCTATATCCTATTATTATTATTATTATTGTTAATGTTATTGTTAATTTTTTTTGATGCCAAATACAATTATTCTTAAATGGAGCATTTATTAGTGGCAATCAACCTATAAACCTCTTTCTTCCTATTCTCAATCTCACCACCTCTTTCTCCGGCGAGCTCAGACATCAACCACCACCACACATGACTCTCTCTCTCTCTCTCTCTCTCTCTCTCTCTCTCTCTCTCACACACTCTCTCTCTCTCTCTCTCTCTCTCTCTCTCTAACTCTCAATCCAACAAAACCCCCCCAAAAATCCCTAAATTTTGAAAATCCATAAAATATTATCTCATTCCTTAAATTCTGGCGATCCGCAAGTACTTTACTTGCTTTTTATGGCCTAAATATGAGTTAATTATTTGAGATACGTAATAATTTGTTTGTATAATAATATATTTAACGAAGTACAATATAATAACTTAAGTACAATAAATAGATTACCTATTTTACAACTTTGATCGCAATAATATAATATATCATCATTTTTTCATAAATACAACGTTAACAACATTTATAGTTGAATCACAAAATACCATCATCAGCGTTACATTTTCTGCAAAAGACAATCTTCAAAGCTTTTATTCGTGCAATACAGTTATAATAGTTTTAGTATCTAACAAAAATATCATAACATTAGTAAATTTGATAACAATAATACATATTAAAACTTCATGATAGACAACGTTAACAATAGAGTTGCAAGTAGTCAGACCATTGCGGGTTGCAAGTAAATGTGATGAATAAATTTGGTTATCCCACCAGCTACATATAGCCATCGCATTTTGATAATTTTGCAAAATAAAGCAAAATTTAATAAATCCGCGCATGTTTGATTTTTTTTAAATTTCACTTAGTGTAGAAACTAGAAATATATAATCGCAATTTTTTTCCAAGTCTTTGACATAACGTTTTGAATAGAAGATAAATCCAAATCTTTAAAAAATATAACGATTTTCGTAATTTCACCATATTTGCTAAACTATTTTTTTGAGACAGAAGCAAGATTTATACGCTCTAATTATAGAAAATCGAAATTGTGTTATTAACCAATAACCAATTCATCATATGTATTTTTCTGGGATGTCATTTTATAAAGAAAAAATATGGATAATTAAAGTCATATTACCATCTATTAATAATTGTAAAATAATATAATATTTACATATATCATCCGAACTCAAACATTTTAGCAACAAAAGTTATAAATTATATATTAATAATTTGTTATAGAAATTAGTATAAAATGATGGATGGGATAAGAACAAAATGGTAATTCACACACACACAAAATGATACGAACCTCCCGACCTATTGTATAATGTGATGAGATAAGAACGAAATAGTTATTCCCTAACATATTTGAATTCCTATAATTTATATATCTTTTCATTGAGAATCATCACGATAGTCATTTCATCCACAACTTATGAATTTACTATTTCATTGAGTCAAATCAACCATCATAATTCTATTTATAGCCATGTACTATTTTTTTTATTTAGAAAAAAATAGTATGAATAATTTATTCATTATTATTATTGGTGGTAGTTACTAAAAATGATAATAATACACAAACTTTTAAAATAAGAGATTTGGTATACTAATAAATCAAAAAAAAAATATGTAGATTTAAAATATCATGTCTACACACAATAAACACAAAAGATATTGTATTTAATTTTTGTTTTCGTCAAATTGAATTCAAATTCAGCTAGAAGTATATTGGGTTGATGGCCCAGTGCATGCGGTTTTTCAGATCAATGTGAAAAATGGTTTTAATCGTTTTTTGTTAAAATTTATTTATTTGACATAGATCATGTTAAAGCAAATATTGAATAACTTTGAACATATATATACATTAGTATTACAATAAATACATTTGATTTATGGGTATTCAAAAGACATACATTGATTAAGCCATCATTTAATTTCTCATATGATTATATATATAAAATATAGGAGTATGATTTTTAAGTTATACTCAGATGAGTGATATTCGCATTAACCAAATTTATAAAGATGTATGGGATTACATTAAAAAAAATTCACTGATTTAATATTGTATAACGCAGGCTTACAATTTATACTACTAAATTACTTTTTTTTTTAAACATACATGTAAATAATTTCTGAAGTATAAAAAATTTGAAAGTCAAATACTTATGCATACAAATAGGGAAACTTACATTTTTCCTTTTTTTTTGTCGGCTATGATTAATTGTTTCATATCACTTCAAAGCTTTAAAATTGCTACATATACGAACATAATTAAATAAATACCGTTGATTCGATTGCTAAAAATTACTACTATATATATCCTATAAGGTTTTTGGTATGATTAAATTCACTAAACATATATTATATATATACATGTTACATATTTGTTGCAAGTCTTTCATTTTAATTAATTCGCTTATCGTTGACTGATCCACAAATTAATACGATAGTTATTATATGATATTTAATTATTGAAATAATAATGAGGATAATTTTACTTATTTGAATTTTACATTACTATCCTTTACTCTCGTTGCATTATTTTCATTATTGTACATTTACATAGATACGTATAATATTAGAAATAAAAGTCTCTAGAAATATATTTTATATAAGAGCAAAACATTTTTTTATTGAGAACTACAATAAAATGCGCCATAAATAATGTTGGTATAAATAAAATAGTAATGATGTTTTAATTTTTTTTGTAGCACTATACATCTTTATTCTGTCATTCGTAATAAATACTATGTTACGAATAATGGAGATTAAATCTATCAATAGAGATTAAAGTAATTAGGTATATTATATGACCTATGCTATATGATTTTCATTTTTGTTATATATTGCGTTTCTTTCTTCTTATATGACTTTTATGGCTATTTACTGAAAAGAAAACATTTTATGAGGAGTTAGTAGTTAAATTAAAATTTGGATGAGATTTCATTCCTTTTTTTTGGGAAAACTTATATTAAATTCACGAATAATCTAACGAAACAATATCATTAAGCAAGATTGGTAATCCTTAATTAGTCCATATACCATCTACTTTTTTATCTAACTTTTTAATTATTTAATTCAAGAATCCATGTATCACGATTTTCATGGCTACTGATCTAGTTCAGTCCATCCATTAGAAAAAATAAAATCAATAATATATATTATATATATTTGATTAACAATTAAGTTACTAAATTAACGTAATTGTCTCAATAAAAATAATACTAAACGTAATTAATAAGATGATGTGGGCTACATTAATTTGGCCATCTCAGAATGTGGGCCCAATTGTAATTTTTTTGCTATATTACTAATTAATCGTGTTTAATAATGATATATGTGTATAACAAAAGGAACTAAATTTAATATTATAAAATAATTACTTCTTTCACAAAATAAAACTTAATAATGAATAATTGCAAATAACCAGCTATTATTTAAATAACAAATCATGCATTATTGTGATCTCATCTTCCATACAAAGACAAAATATTATAATTAGTTTTTTCATAGAAATATTAAAATTAATTTGGTATTATTACAAGTTAAGAATATATATACATTTATTTAGGGGTGATTATTCGGTTAGTCGGTTATCAGTTAACCGATAACCAAAATTTTCGGTTTCGGTTCAGTTCTGGTTAGTGTTTAGGAAAAAAAATCAGTTATCGGTTATAAAATGATAATAGATATATTAATATTAGTTTTATGTTTAAAATGCACTTGTAGCCCAATTGGTTAGAGCGCTGCTTCTCATCCACAAAGACGCGGGATCGATCTCTCGCGCCCTTGCTTCCAGTTTTCATCAGCTTCAACCTCATTCATTCCTTCTTCTCCCCAACCTTTTATTTACTCGCCCCTCACAACCATCCCACATCGCTTGCTTAACAAAAGGCAAAGCAGTAACTGCTGTTATAAAGCCTCTTTCACAGCTTTTCACTTTCTCACCCTCACAGCCATCCTACATCGATTGTATACGAAAGGGAAATGAGATAACTTCTATTATTAATAAAGAGAGTTTTTTTTCTCATTCATTTTCCACATCTATAGATGAAGAAAGGAAAATGAAATAGTTCCACTATAAATAGTGGGCATTATTTTTAGTTATTTATTTTTAACGGATGATGAATTTCCCATAGTACAAAATAACTTTCAATATTAAAATTTTACTCATTGGTTATTTTCGGTTAACCGACTAACCGATCAGTTAGTAGTATAACCGATCTTATATCGGTTTAATTTAGGTGTAGAATTCAATCGGTTAACCAACTAGTCGGTTTAGTTATTAACCGAACCGACCGAATAAGCACCCACACATTTATTAAATAAAAAAAGCTTGAAGAAATATATAAATTGTTATTTATGAATACACGTCATATATTATACTTTATCATTCCAAGAATGCATTTGTAACCCAATCGACTAAATTATAGAATAAAGATGTAGATGAATTTGGTTAATACTTAATCTATAATACAATCAACTCAGTTACCATATGTATATAAGAATAATCAAAATAAATATAAGCAAACTCGTATTAACAGACCTACTTTCTTTAATTGCTAGACCTTATTATCTTTGTATTTATTATTGATTTGAAAAAGTTAAAATTTTTGCACTGCCCATTTCTTTCTATATATATCGGATTATAAAAATACTAACTATTTTTAATTTCAAATTCTAGGCTTAATTATATTATGTTTATTGTGTCTGCCACTTTCATAAAAATAGGCCCGACATCTTACTCTTTCTTGGCCCATTCGGATTCAAAGCGCTCCACATAGCAATTCAATTAAATATGGCCCAATTGGGTCATATAAAAACAATATACACACACACACACACACACCATTTTTTGGGTTAGAAATTGAGAGTCGGCGGCGCCTCTCTCTTATGACCAAACCCTACCTTGTGTCCTCTAAATATGTATGCTTGTATGTGTCAAACTGGTGTCTGATTTTGGCCGATTATTGTTGAGCTTGACCGATGGGTGTTTCATTTTTGTCGCCTGATGTTGATTTGGCCGAATGGTGTTCGATTTTTTCCGATGGTGTCTCTGCTTTCAGATTTGTGTTTCTTTATTATGATAAATTGGGTTATGATCTTATTCATGGCGATGCGACACGGATGGCATGTTCATAGCATGCAACTAGTGATCTGTAGCCATGGCGTGACCGGAGCCTCCATTTGGGTTTCTTTGTTTACAATTTGATTTTGGCAAATTGGATGAATAACTTTTCTTGATTTTTACAATTTGATTATGGCCAATTGGGTGTGTAACTTTCATTCATTTTTGCCGATTGATGTTTGATTTTGAATCGGGTGAACTTGCATTTATAGAGGTTTGCTGAGATAGATTGCTTGATACGCCAATTTCATTTCAAAATGTTTGATACAATTTTTTCATATCACATGGCTCAAGTTGCAAAAGTGGCGTAGTGCTAAGGCCACAAAAGTGGCATATGGAAGAAGCTAGAACATGGGGCCTGATAGCCTACTCACGTATTCCAACAGTCGAACATGGAGCCTGACATAATTAAAGTCTTCCTTACTGTTGTATGTCATTCACAAAATAGTTATATATGGAATAAAAGTTGCCTAAAAAATTTAATAGCAAGTCAGAGTTCCATGAAAGTGAGTAGAAAAAGGGTAAATGCCGTAAATAAGCTAACATTTCTGCTTTTTTTTTAACACGTAATAGATTTGCTTCTATTATTTTCACCATAACAAACAAACAGTCCTTTCATATGCGAGGCGCGTGGGTAATGGGGTGGCGCGTGGGGATGGAGGTGGCTGCCATATTGAGGGATTAAAGTATAACAAAAGGATAGAATCCCTGAGCCTACACAATTTAACTGTCGCCCTTAATACAATTTGAAATAAATTAAAGCTAAAGACTATAGTATTATAGTTCCCACCCGCTGCACAACATTATTGAATTAGTTGGCTCTAATTAACGTGTAATTTCTTCATGTTATATTGTGTAATTACTGGAAAATGTCCAACAACGTATTGAAGTTATCTAATTTTCTTTCTTTCTGTGTTTCCAGTTCCTAGAGTTTTTGTCCCATACGTTGTTGGAGATTTTCGAGCAAGTTGGATGATTTTAGTAGATGGTAACATGTGGCTACTTTTGTACGAGTGTATCTCTTTAGCGATTCCTTCTCGATGTTGAAAAATGAAAAATAAGTTACTTTAATAGATTTTCTGGGTTCATATTTAGGTAAACAAATTGCACAGTTTACTATAAATCCAAGATATTCCATCATATTATCAACTAAATCAATCTCCAAAATCAATCATGTGTGTATGTGTATTCATTTGTAAAATTTAAATAGTTAAATTTTCTAAAACAAATAAGAAAGTCAAATTATATTGCGAAAGTGAAGATTTTGGACACTTGTCGTAAGATGATCGTAGCAAATTGTTGGATTTTTTAACATATTTTTAGTATCTAGTTGCGTGTTTCAATGTATATATTATAATCCGATATCCAAACGTCAATCTGTTCAAATCATTTATATGATGTCACATCTTACTTACTGACAAATTGTATGTATATTAGCAAAAGATAATATAGAAAATGAGAGTAACATATATTTTTTCCATTCAGTCCGTGTAATTAATTCAATAATGGTTAATCAAGGGAGGTCACATTTGTATATATATTTTTATTATATAAGGGCATGTTTGTTAGGGTGGATAAGATTGATCATGCCAAGATTGAAATCAAGATAATGTAGCATGATTTGAGTAGATAGTGTGTCCTTAGTTTGGGTGTTTGGTTGCTCTTACAAAACTCAAGATACACAAAAAGATGTTTGGTACAAAAATATATAAACTTGATAAAAACCCAATTGTCATATTTACCCTCAATCAAAGTATTAAACTCCTAAATTATCCCTATTGCCTGATATCTGCATTCCTCCTATCCCACTCCCCCCCATTCGCTCTGTTCCGCTTCCAAACGAGCGCAAGCCCTAGCCCCTACCATACATTTTCATTCTACCATTGTTTAGCCCAAGCCGATTTCGACCAAAATACAGCGACTAGGTGAAAGGTAAGGTCTGAAAATTATCCACTTTCTCATGTGTTGCTAGCGTACGAAATTCAATTTGCGGTGTCGTAGTCGGGTTGTTTGTGTGAGATTGTACAGGGCTTTTTGATTGTTTTTTGTCCTTTGACTATGTGTTGTAGTTGTTGGCTTTCTAAATGCAGAGATAATATGTTTTTCAGCAAGTTCTTAGCTTTTAAATTGGTGCGGCGATTTTAATTTTGGTATGGCAATGCTTTGATGAAATGATTTGCGTCTGTATTGTGATTGAACTAGTAGGTGGGCTGCTAATCAGCAAATGCTAGGGATATTAAATTAATCGTGTTCTGTTGATGTTGCATCCTATATTTTGATATATCATGAAGTAGAGTCTAATTTATGCATTTCTTACTTGTCGTCTGTTAGTAGGAATGTCACTGACTATGTAGTGTTCTCTCTATTTTTCTCATGACTGTTATGAGTAAAGTATTTCATGATCTTTACATAAATGATTATTATGGGAGTTGGACAACTTATTTTACCACAGTTATGTCGTGTGTGCATTGTGGTTTCTATTTTTGCTTAAAATCTGAGCCGGGTGTTGTCGTCATGTGGATTGACATACATGCCTTGATGCGAAAGAAGTGCTACGTGCTAGATTTACTCTTGTTTTTCTTGTAAAATAGCTGTTTTTTCTTTCTAGGCATTCTCAACATTGTTACTTTGAGCTGTTGTTGGGTGGCTGTACATCCACATGCCTATTTTTCTATGAATTAGTAGTTGCTTAGAATCCTACAACAACGTACGTGCCTTTCGACCAATGCTACCATCACATATGTGCTGTATTTCATAATGGAATCTTTCATAAGTTATTGAGTGCATATAACTATCCAATTTTGGTATTTCACGTTCCAGCGCTGTACTTTTCCGGCGTGCACGATATGTCTG
This sequence comes from Monilaria moniliformis, assembly GCA_034509125.1. Classification (NCBI taxonomy): domain Eukaryota; kingdom Viridiplantae; phylum Streptophyta; class Magnoliopsida; order Caryophyllales; family Aizoaceae; genus Monilaria; species Monilaria moniliformis. The sequence continues at coordinate 10,177 of JAYDZE010009448.1, forward strand.
ATCCACATGGTTCGAAATACAAAAGAGAACTCAGTCCTGGGACTCAAGGTAATTTGCTGCATCTGTGTAATGCAATATAAAGTTTTAACCAAAGCATTTAACCATTGTTTGACTACAACCATTTTGTCTGTTAATTTATGTAGGGAGCAACGACACAGGGCGTGGTAAGCATGTGAAATCTGATAAAACAAGACGCTCTTGGTCTTTGAGGGAGGAAGAGATCCTTCGTACGTCCTTGAAGGAGCTTGTGGCACTCGGTTGGAAATCGGATAACGGCTTCCGGGTGGGTTACTTGAATAAGCTGGAAGA
>JAYDZE010009459.1:0-10484 GCA_034509125.1 Monilaria moniliformis
GAGAGAGAGAGAGAGAGAGAGAGAGAGAAATAGAGAGAGAGAGAGAGAGTTGTAAATGAGAACTCACATATTTGAGTAGAACTAAAAACTAATCATAATCGTTTATTTGTAGGATCAGATGGAATATATTTTGCCACGTGTCATATTAATAGAAACTGAAATCATTTAAAAATTCATTTTTTTTATATAAATAAGGACAATTACGTAATTTAATCAATACTACACGTTTTTAGCATCCATATAATTAAGAAAATAGATTTTCTTCATGGATTAAATAACCTAGATTTATGGAAGGTAGTTATCATTTATTTTAGTATTATATATATATGGTAATAAATTGTATTATATTAAGGAAAGAGAGATTTTTTCCTAGATTTATTTACATATAAATCGTGTATATCATAAATAAACGAGATTTATGGAAATATAGTTATCATTTATTTTAAAGTTTTTTTTTTCAACCCGATAATGATATTATGACAGCATAACAATGAAATACGTATTGTTGTATAATGCTATAGTAAGTATGATGTTGGATAAATTATTGTCGCCGTATTTTGTTATTAATTGAGATGTTAATGATTTAGCATAAATTACGCGATGCTATTTTACGATTTGGATAATGATAATCCATAGAGTTTAATAACGTTATGGTAAATAATTAGTTATTTGAACATTCAGAATGAGATGTTTTAAGTAAAACAATGATATATAGAATGCATTGTAATGTTGTAGTGAAAAATTGTATTTGTCCTTTAATAATAATGATTTTTTAATAAATTAATGTCATCGTATTATGATTTTTGGTGTATAATGAAATATAGTAACTTATATGATGATATATATAACAATGTGTAATGATGGCATTTGTATTGGTTTTTTACAGTAATTTATTATTTAATGCTATTGCATTGCATGCAAGATGATATATTACATTGTATATAATGCTAAAAGATTTTGTAATGGATGTGCAATGAATGTATGACAGTAAAATCAAAAGGTATAAAAATTGAATCTTTACACATATTTGGTGACGGGAGATGGTGTAAATTACGTGATGTAATGGGGTGTAGATTTTTTAATTGATTCGTTCCTAATTTCTCGGACAATACCATATTAATCTCTTGCCCAAAGTTTCGTCAAAAACAAAAATAGTCCTGTAATGATAATGGTCTCCTTCTGTAATGCTACTACGGATGGTATAATCTGAACCGTCCATTGGTGTAATCCAACGCTCGAGATTAGTTCTTAGTTAAGTAGTATATGAGATCATTATATTTTTTAGCTCGAGTGATCCAATGGGTTTGTCCGAAATCCAATAATTTAAGGTTAAAGTTGATAATTTCTAGTTCGAAAAAATTACAATCCGAATGACTAATAATCGAATAGTCCAACAATCCAATAAAATTAGTTTGAATCCAAACAAATTAATCTGATCAACATCTCTACTTATATCTTTCCCACTCATTATTAATCATTTTCTTTTTCTCTTCTATTCTTGTACATAGTAGCATATACAATATTGGGGTGCACAATTTTATATTTTTAAATCTTTTTTCTCCCGTAGGACCATTCTAATGAAATGGCCTAGCATTTACTCTTGTTTTTTTTTTCTCTGTTTCATATATAATAATTTCATAGGGCACACCAATTTAAAAGAATACAAGAATAATAAGAGAATATGTATATATCCTTGTACGATTTACAGTGCATTTAATTTAACCTTCAATTTTAATTTATTTTATCTTATTTTATGTGATACAGTATGCGTCACAAAATACAGTATTATTACGTCATTTTAAAAGTGTGGTAGAAATTTTTGAAATCATCAGAATTATTGTACCTATCAAGTATGTACCATGTGAATGTCACTAAAATTCATAAAAACCCTAAACCCACTTATATTATATTATAATTTATAGTATGTTTGTGTTATAACTTATAAGGCTAAGCAATAGTATTTCAATGAATATAATTAGGATTTGGATAGTGAAATGGGCTTCATTTATCTTGTTTTGTTTTTTGGGGCAGCAAAATTATATGGCAACATTATTAAAAACTACTCAGTTATGAGATTAAAAGTGTGATTGAAAATTAGATTAATCCAAGAATAATGTTATTCCTTTGGCTAATATTATTCAAATTCTATGCTTATCAGTTATCAGGGTTGAATCTCAAAGATTCTTCAATTACATATATTCTGATTCATCTTCTTCTCATCCTTGTTTTCTTCGTCGCCATTTGGTTTCCAAAGACTTGCAGATTTATATTTTTCTCCTACTTTTCTTTTCAACGTGCGCACACATACATAAAATATTATCAGTGTGTACAATAGTGTATACTATTTTTGTAGTGAAGTATTATTTTCTCCATTTTTTTTGAAATTATTTTATTTATTCAAATTTAAATAAAAATGATTTTTAACTTCACCTTTATACCTTTTTATCCCTTTTCGAAACTTTGTGAATTATTGGATTGGAATATATTCCTTAGAATTATCATTCGAAGTCATTTAGAAATTCAAATTACATAACGATATAGGATATTTTACTAGGCGATCTCACCTCTTGGTGTTTGGGGGGGGGTGTCTGTGGGGGACTGATAATTTCTGAACCTGACGAGCTGTTGTCACAAAATTCTTGCTCATTTATTTTTCGATATATTTTCCAGAACTAGGTTTTAAATTTGTCCCACACTTTTATATTTGAAACAGAACGACATAACTTATCTAAATTTTGATTAACTAATAAACTCAAGTTTTAATTAACTTTTTACGAGATATTCAGAGTGCCTCTCATCTCTAATATACAATTAAATACTAATATTCGTACGTTCATTTAGTTTCCTTCCCCATGTCGCAAACAGTGGTAGACAGTGGCGTATCCAGTATTTCAAATTTGGGGGTACGAATTATACAACAAATAATTACGTAACACGCAAAAAATTAACATAAATGTTAAAACTAGTACAACTTGAAACATTGTTATATTTTAAAGTTATACATTTCAAAATATAAAAGAAAATTACGTAAAGTTTGTTGCGCCTCTGCTCACGGGAACTGCCGAACTGGAGTGAGACGCTGAGCCTGAGTTGCTGATTCCTGAATGCTGACTGCTGAGAGTGAGACGCTGAGTTGATGAATGCTGACTTGTGTGTGTTTTGGTAAGAAGCAGGCTGCGTTTTTTGCCAAAAAGAAGAAGAAGCAGGCAGCAGGCTGCGTTTTTTATTTTAAGAGCTGCTGCTGCTTTGTTAAAGGTAAGAAAGGTGAAAATTAGGTTATGAAAAAGGGGGTGCTAATTAAAAAAATAACAGTATTATATCATTATAATAATAATATATTATTACAAATTTTTTTTTTTTGGGGTACAGTTGTACCCCCTTGTCTCCACTTGGATACGCCTCTGGCCCGACCCACTTGCTCGACCGGGTTGGGTCAGGCTGGGCTGGGCCTGGCTAGGCTGGGTCGGCCCGACTCAGTTGACATCTCTACTTATACTCAAAACATGCTTTCGAGTATACATCAATAAATTGAAGAAAAAAAACGTCATATTCCCCCACTTACTCAGAGCAGGTCTTTGATACAACTTGGACTACAATTAATTTCACATGACAAGTTAATCGTCTTGCCTTTGCAGGCTCCTAGTGGAATAATATGCCCGGTAGTGCACTAATGTGTCCTTATGTTCCCCTTAGTCCCATTTTCTTTCTCACTATTTCTCACTTTATATGATCTACCTCTTTATGTGTTTTACTGACCCTTAGTCCCATGATTTCTTAGAATTATCCATTCGAGTTATTACCATTGTAATACTCTACTCTACACATGTATTCCAAATCATGTTTTTCCACCTTTAGGAAGTTTCCAGAGCTATCAACTTTCATGGATAAGCTTGTGATGCCTTTCTGCTTCACACTTTCCAAACATAGCTCTTGTTCCTTAGATGAACACATTATCAGTTGTTGATCTCTTCGAACGTCGACTAGTTTAGAACTAAGTCGGATTTGATATGAAAATGTAAAGATAATTAAATCCCCTGTTTCTGCTGCATTCTGCACAGATTTATTAAGCATGATTAGAATGATGTATTAATTGACTCCTGATTTTTCTGAAGATTGTCGATGTCTATTTACTATGTGTATAAATTGTTACGAAATTTCTGTCGTAAACTGTTATAATTTCGGTCAACTTTCATAATCTGCCCTGTTTTGTACGAATTATTCAGAGCGTACGAATTATTCAGAGCGTTTAACTGAGAGGATAACTTCATTAAACAATTTTTAAATTAACTATATGGTGTCTAATTGTTCTCTGAATTTTCTGTAGGTTTAATAAGTATATTTACTATTTATATAAATTTCATAGAAAATGTTGCCAAAAACTGTCTAGTTTTAGTAGTTTGTAGGAAAAATGATATATCTCCTAAGCTATTAGAAATTTTTGAATAAATCTTTTTCTTTTGGAAACTAGAGTCTCTGGGGTATTTTTAAATATTGAGTTAAGCCTGCAAAGCTTTCGAAATGAATACAGAATATCAATATGAACTCAATCGAGTATAGTACCTATATTGAAGTTAAGGTGAATAATTACATAAATCATTTGTATTTCATATCTATAATATTAATTAAGGATATATGAGAGTGTTTGAACAATATGTAGCTTTATGTCACTATGAAATAATGAATATTATATAATGCTATAAGGTGGCAAGCCCATGTATTAAGCAAATGAAATGAAAAATGATCAGAAGGAAAAAAAAATGTAGGGCATAGCAAATCGATAAGATTTGGAAATAATCTGCAAATAGGTAGCGTATTCTCACTCTAGAAGCTGATTCTCTTAATTTAGATAATGAATAATGATTGATGAATTTATGTAAATAATTTAATTATTTATGTAGATTATTATTGAAATTTCTGATTATATGCGCTTTACTAAAAATACATGGAATATATGAATTATGTATATATCATAACATGACTAAAATTTGGATAAAATGTGACAAGTTTAATAAAAAGATATTTGATGATTATTTATATGTAGTTTATTCTACGTTAAGCCTTTTATTTCTTGAATTAAATTTATATGATTGCATATAAATAGAAATTTATGGTAATATGAATTATGATATGAGTATGTGTTATATTGTAATTGGATTTGAATATTGTGTTGAACGTGAAATTAAAAGGTGGATGTGACTCTATTGAATTATGAGACATGATTTATCAGTATCTGAAAAGCATGATATTTTGTGTTTATGCCACGTGCTTGAGTGTCTTCATTGGATATAGTTGGCATTCTATAGGACAGTAGTACTGAATTATTGATCAATTGTCTTCCGGATAACTGAAGTGATGGTCGCATGTAACCTAATATACGCCCTTCGTGGGTGATCTGATTCGACTGATTTGCGCCCTTATTGGGTGATCTGTATCGTGATATGCGCCCTTATTGGGTGATCTGCATCTGTCTCTACATCTAATTTGGTTCGTGTACCCAAATCTATCACTAAGCACGCTGAGGGCAAATTGTGTATATTTCATTGTTACATATGAATATGTGATATATCTCCGATAATTCTGAGTCTATATGTGGTGATTTGTGCATTGGTAAAGGTGCTATTGTGTATTCTTCTAACATAAATTGAATTTCTTCTGAGAATCAGAAAATTATGTATATTGCATTGTCATATATATGAATATGTGATATATCTCTATAATTTTGATATGATTTGATATTCTAAAGTCAAAACACTATTCTGCTAATATATCTTTGGACACTGACATGACTTGGAAGTGGGACTTGAAATGACCTGTCGATTAACAGTTCTATCGAACTTCGGTTCGATTTGATAATTTGAATCTAAAATCATATCATGTTATGCTTCTATTAAAGTTATAAAATAATACTGAAAACCCGATATGTGCCAACAAGGTAAGACTATGTGAATAACCTGATATAAAACTGATACTTGTTAACGTGGGCAAAAGTTATACTATTAGACATCTATGTTGAATTCTATAATAAGTTTTAGATATTTAAAATTTGTTAACAAGGGTTGATTATTGGTATAAGTTACAGATGAGGTTCTGTTGAACGAGTAAACTTCCATCGAGGTAAAACTAGTTGGAAATTTTATATTTCACATACGAGGTTCGTGTATTGATTATGTAATTTTGAAAATATAATTTAAATGCAAAAACCTACTAAGCTCGTGAAGTTCATCCCTTCCTGCTCACTCTCTGCAGGTTAAGTCATGTCTCGTCAAGCGTAGAGCTGCTATGAGGTCAAGTCACTAGGATCTTTGGTAATATTTGAACATATTAGTTTAGTGGCATGCCAGGATTTCAAAAAAAATGCATATACGAGTTCTTTTCGATATCATCCATATTTTGATATGTATATAAGCTCATATCTGGTCTAGACCACTTTTCATATGGATGACATGTTTAATAAATTTTGAAATTCATGCGAGATTTTATGAAGTCTGTTTAATTAATAAATTTAATTTGGATCGAATACGATTTCTAGAAATTAAGTTTAAGTAAAAAAAATATAAATAAAAATAATATATGCGTATCAGAACGTGACATCACTTAGTTGATCATTTGGTAGTCGAGTAAGGGGCGTTACATGTTACTCCCACTTTGATGGATAGCTTAAGAACTTTGGATTGAAATGATCACATTTATGATTAGATCATAGATACATAATAGTCTAAGCATGATTCTTCTCACAAGTATTTCTAAATCCTTAAAACTTTGGAAAGGATTATTACTTGTGATGTATCAAATAGAACTCGTCACTTTTTCAGTTTTAGCTTCTTAAACCTTATCTATCAAAATGAATGAATTGTTAGTACTTTACTTGACCTTTATTTTGTGATCCTTGACGATCCTTTAATAATCTAATATTTCTAGGAAAGTTTCATGGATTTTAAAAGGTTCTAATTAAAGATCCTTAAGTGGATAGAATTCACTAACCCCTTAAATTCTCCTAAGGTTGGAAAATCCAATCTTTATAAGCCATAGTACTTGTCATTTAATTACTTGGAGACTTTCTCTTGATAGAGATAGTTGATAAGTTACTAGATCATTTGGTTTGTTGTTTGAGTTGTGCAATTTGTTCTAATATTTGTTTATCATTTTTGCCACAATGGATAAAACGAAAAACTTTTATAAAATAAAATAAATCGATAAATCCATAAGGTAAAACATTTGGAAGCCGAATATTACATCCCTTCCAAAACAAAGAACAAAACTAAACAATGTTTTAAAAAAACTAGAAACTAAATCTGCTACTACGAAAATAATAAATAGGCACAAGCTCCACTGGAATCTCGTTTTCACAAAGTGTCCATGTTTTCTTGACCATTCCCCTTCTTCCGAAGTGGACAGTTACTTTTCCAGCATCCCACCACACTTGAAGCACTTTCCAGTTTGCTTCTTCTTGGCACCCTTTTTGCCCTTCTTCTTCTTTTCCTGGCAGTAGATGTCGTCTGCCCCCTCCTTCTACTTCTTCTTTTTGGGTTTATGGCCCGAGGAAGAAGGAGTGGCTGACATCAGAGCTTTCTTAGTTTGTGTGATTAATCCTCCTGAAGCTTGCAACTTAGTCAGCAGTTTAGGGAGAGTAAAATCCCTTTTGTTCATGTCAAAGTTCAGCAAGAACTGCTGAAAACTATTTGGCAAGAATTTGAGGACGATGTCAACTTGGGAAGCTAGGTTAATAGTCCCTCCCAAAATCTTTCTCTCATTGAGATAGCCCATCATCTTGAGGACATGGTCTTGCACATGAGTACTCTCCTTCATGGTCACATTAACGACTTGGCAGCTCGATTTTGTGTTCCAAACAGGTTACCAAGATTCTGCATCATTTCGGTGGCTGTCTGCATAACTTGATGCTAGTGTTGCAATACATTTTACATAAATGTCAAAATGTAACACGGCTCCATCTCATTAGCTTTACACCACTTAGTGTATGCCTCTTTAACCGTGTTTGACGCATTATTTGCGGGAATAGATGGACAGGGTTGTTCAAGACAAACTTTATATCTTCTGAAATGAGAACAATATCTAGATTAACAATATCTAGATTTTTTTTCCTATCAACATAATTTTGTCCTTCAAGTTTGATATCTTTGAGGATAGATAAAGGAGAATGGAACGACATATCAAATAAGCTAAGGAAAAAAAAAACACGCATTTTTCAACACGATATCACATAAACATGCTTAATACATATTAATTGAAAAACCAACAAAACAATAAAATGCATTTCACAAACAGCTCATATAGGCAGATTGTCTGGAGACTACTAGGGTAGCACAGCTGCCATAATACAAGCAATGTTTTTACTGGTCACACACTTTGACAGATAGACCAGAGACTACTAGGGTAGCATGACTGTCATCATGCGCCTAAGCTCGTACCATGAATTCATCACCAAGAATTTATTTCCATTTTTGTACTCCTCCTAGGGGAGGTCTCACTGCCATAAATAAATTTTACAACTATCATCTGAATTTTTTTCCATATGAGCTCGTGATTCCTCAAAGATCAAGTTGCCATAAGGGTGGTCGGGGACCCCAAGAAAAACACTTCACAAACAAACTAATTTATGGAGACCATATATAATTTCATATTTAAATTCCACATCAATAAATATGGTTATAATTATCGCTTAGTCATTTTTGAGAAAAAAAGATTTTGCACATAATTGTCACATAAGCAAATAAGCAGATAATCCACTTAAACAGAATAAATCACCAAACAAACAGGATAATTACAACTCATTATATGGCAAAATATTATCCAAAAGGATAATTATAAAAGATAAAACTAACTTTATCTAAACAAATATAATAAGGTTAGATTTGATATAGATAAACTCTAGCTAATCTTATCCAAATCTAATCAAATCAAAACAAAAGATTTGATAGGATTTACTAAATTTGGCATATGATTAAACAATCCTATCCAAATTCCAAACACTATGACAACCGCCAGATCACCGCCTCTGACCAACGTTATCCTTCAAGCATCAGGTGTCGTGGGTGGCCGTTGGGCGTCGAGCGCTCAACCACCGTCGTCTCATCCCGCGCGTACATACTGGGCGTCGAGTGCTGTTGGGCGTGGCATGCCCAGCCTCGTCGCCCTGTGCGGCGCATCAGCTTGGGCACCATCGGGCGCTGCTGGGCGCCCAGCCCCGTCGGTCCATGTGCTGTATGCTGGCGCACGGCACCCGTCGTCGGGTGGCAGGGCTGAATGCTGCGCACGCGTTGTACACGCGCCTCGCCCCGTCGCCTAAAGTCGGGTGCCGCCTGGTTGCCTTGCACCTCGCACGGCACGAGTTGGGCGCCGCCGAGACATCTTGCCCCCATCACCCCTCGCCTGTGCGCCATGGCCTGGGTGTCGCTCGCCGGGTGGTGCCCAGGCATGTAGGGCGCTATTGCACTCCACGCCCCAACGCCCTGCGCCCGTTGTGCATTGCCCATCGCCCGTCGCGCGCTCGCGCACGCACAGCGCCCGACGCCTAGCGTCCGCCTATAGGCGATGCCCGTCCCCGAGCACGACGTCCTCGCTGCCTTCACCTGTCGGGTGCTGCGTCGCTCAGTGACACCCGAACATCGCACACCTGGTGCTGCCGAGCGTCACAGCACCCGGTGCCCCAGCGCCCGTCGGTCGATACCCGCGCCCACCTAGCGCCCAACCCATTCGTCTCCAACCAGCGCCCGATCGCTGCTGCCTGTGGATGCTGCTGCTAGGATGTCCTAGCCGAGGTTGCCAAGTGCAGCCCGACGCTGGGTCGCTGCCTCGGCACCCGCTAGCCCCTTTGCACCGGGCTCGCCCTGCAGCCCTTTCGCCGGGTGTTCTCGACTAGCCCTTGTGCCGGGCGCAGTGCCCCTTGGACCCTGCGCCTGATGGCACCGGCTATTGCCGAGTCTGACATGGCTCGTCGGGTGTTGTCGGGTGGGGCTCCACGATACGATATGTCGTGGCCCGAATCCGACCTTCGTTCTTCATTTTTCGTGCTCTTTATTTGATTTCCCGTCCAATTACAAATAATTGCAAGAAAAGAAAACTAGAAACACCCTAGTCTACCACGCTCAATCCCATGGGTTTACAGTTTGTGCCATAAACCAGACAGAAACCAATAGAACAGAAATAAATGCATCCGATCTAAATAAATCAGATAATTGTAGAAAAATTAATCTACAAACCTATTATCAGATTTAAACCAGGCTACGATCCGGCTCTAATACCAATTGATGGGGGATTTTATTGTTCCAATGAAGGATCCCCTCGACTACCGAGGATCTCATAAGTTAATATTTAAATTTAATTAAAAGATCTAATTATTATACTACTATGACACATTTAGACAGGTAGCACGCAAGTAAAACAAACTGATGTTGCCCAAGATCAAAGTGATGCCCCCCAAGATCAAAGAGAGCTACAACACGCCGAGTTGCTCGAGAGCAACTTGA
>JAYDZE010009470.1:0-10480 GCA_034509125.1 Monilaria moniliformis
TTGTCTCAACAGTAAATTTTAATCTTAAAGCCCATCTTACCTTATCTATCTCGTCTACCCTACCAAACGGGGCCTAATTATAACATTTTACAAATAGATATTTGATCAGCTCTGGTATCAAGTTTTGCATTCAAAATTCGAAAGAAGCTCCTGCGGTGAGCCTGTGATTAAGTACGAAAATCCGTAAATATTAAGCAAAATAAATGAGAAATATTAGCTTAGGGGAATCCTACCAAAAGAGGGTTTTTGGCTGCGTAGACAGGTAGAGCATCCATTGAAGAAGGTTCTCGCTCTAAAATTTAACCCAAAATAAATTATTCCCTGTATCCACTGAAAACTTCATCGGATTCAACGACTTGATCTTCAATCTCGACAGCCTGATTGCGACAGAGATACAGGATTTTCGTTAGGTTTCTCAGGATTCCGTACGCCGCCGAGTTGTAGAGAGCGATTTGGTTGCAGAGGTTTTCCACCTCACTCACTGTAAATACTCGCAAGTTGTACATATCTCTGTAGCAGCATACTCTAATGCACTCGAGATTGGGGTTAGGGTTTTGAGATTTTTGCTGTTGGAGCGTGCTTGCATATATATACATGTATATTTAGGATGGCGCTCGCAACGACAGCACAGTCAATTCGCTACATTGCTCCAGCGGCTGCCACCGGAGCTAGCAACCTTGACGCTCTTAACCGAGTACTTGCTGACCTGTCCATCCGCGGCAATCCCAAGGTCTGAGAAATCTTTGTATCACTGTTTAGATGCCTTCTTCTTCTCTGTCTTCTTATCAGGTGCGCGTTTAAGTTGCATTAATTTGTGTCTTTGAGTGTGTAAGTGGTAGCGAGTTCTCTACCCACTATCATGTTGAAAGTAGCTAAAGCTAAGGTGTGAATTCTACAGATCGCAGAAACCTGTTGCTGACATTTATATAATGTCTGTTTCTTTTTGTTTTTTATTTTTCTCATCTTGCGGAGTTGTGGGGCTGGGACTTGGTCTTAGTCTTTTCCTGGATGCTTGAAGGAAAGCACAAGTTTTTTTGTTGCAGCTTGATATGCTCGCAATTCTTTAATCCACATTAATTGTTTCATATTTCTTTTTACTACTTGTAAATATGTAAATTTCATTGTACATCTTGATGAATGAAGTGTCTATTAGGATGGAGCTGCTCCAGCATTGAGGAGATATGTTGAAGAACAAGCTCGTGATCTCAGTGGCGAAGCATTTTCACGTTTTATGGATCAGCTCTATGATCGTATTACTGGCCTTTTAGACAGCAATGATGTTGCTGAAAATTTGGGTGCTTTGAGGGCCATTGACGAGCTAATAGATGTAGAAATTGGGGAGAATGCTGTCAAAGTGGCAAAAATCGCAAATTACATGCGAACTGCGTTTGAGGCAAAACGTGAACCTGAAACTTTAGTTATTGCTAGTAAAGTTTTGGGCCACTTGGCAAGAGCTGGTGGAGCAATGACAGCTGATGAAGTGGAAAGGCTGGTAAGTTCAATTTTTCTGATATTAGTAGTACAATACTTCAGATTCTTTTTGACCTTTTATCGCTGCTGTTTTTCTCAGGTAAGAATTGCATTGGACTGGCTTCGCGGTGATAGAGTTGAATATCGCCGTTTTGCTGCTGTTTTAATTTTAAAAGTACGTCCCACCTCCTGCTCCTATAGATTGTTGATTAAACCAAGTTACAAATGTGTTGAAGCTTACAACTTTTACTATGATTGTATGGATATTGTTGCGGAAATTCCACCCTTCCCCCCCAAAGAAAGAAATAAATAAAGTGCATTTGCTTTCGTGAGCTAGGGAAGAAAGAAGATTGAAAGGACTTGGAGATGTATGAATTTTAATGATATATGGCGTCATGTCGTAAACTAGAAAAAAAGGCCTAAGTAGAATACACCCCTAATGTTTATAATGAAAGCCAAATAACTCCCTATCGTTATGTTCTTTCCAACTTGCTCCGTAACGTTCCCGAAAATGGGCAAGATCACCCATTTCACTAACGGACAGTTCAACTCTGTTAGCTAAAAATTGAACTTCTCTTTTTATTTTTTTATCGAGAATTTTTTTTCCTGTGTTGGTTGGAGATGTTGAATGTTGTGTGAGGTTGGTCGGAGATGTTGAATGATGGGTGGGGCTGAAAGTATGGCGCAGGTGGTGAGACTGAGGAATTGAATGTGGCGGTGAGAGAGGGCACACGTAGAGGGAGATCCAATGGTGGAGGTGAGTTGGGAGGCAATGGAGGGCTCCAATGTCACATTCTCGACGGAAAGAAGAGTGAAATGGTGAGTGGCGGGCGCTCGGAGACTCAGCCGGTGGGGAGAGGAAACCATTCCGACACTTCCGCCAGAGCTAGAACGGGGTGCCACTGGATTTGAGGCCTGCAACCCCAACGCATTCAACATCTCCGACCAACACAGATATATCCAACTCAATGCAGTCAAGGGGTGACAGCTGATGGTGGCAGCCACTGCTGTCGGCTGGAGAGGAAGGCAGCACTGCTACTGCTGTCGCGGCGTCAGTGTTAGCGAGAAATTGTGATGAATGAGAGAGGAGCAATGCATTGAGATTTGGGAAGAAGAGGTAGCGTTGCTGGTGTGAGTCGACCGGGGAGGGGAAAAAAATTCGATGAAAAAAGAAAAAGAAAAATTCAATTTTTTGTTAACAGAGTTAAACTGTCAGTTAGTGAAATGGGTGATCTGCCCTATTTTCGGGAACCATTTTATTTTCGCTGTAAAAATTAGGGGTGTATTTGCTACTTGGTCCGAAAAAGAAGAAGTAATTTTAAGCTCTTAGTTAGACTCAAGAACTTTTACATGTTCCATAATTATGTGTTTGGTACAATTTTTTTATAGCTGAAGTTGACATTTAGTTGTAGCTGTAACCAATGTTGGAGAACAACTCACTCTTATCGGAACTTAGATAAAGATTTACAGTTGTTAAATCTTTTGACTAGGTGGCAATTTGTATTACCATGTTGTGTTTCGTGTCCACGCAATAATGAGACAATAACCAAGCACGAACATGACATGATAAGGATATGCCTGACGTGAACACAAATTTTTTTTTTTTGACACAATACACTAGGATAACAAAATAAAATTTAAATTGTAAAATATATTTTAATAATAATAAATATTATACAATATTACACAACAAAACACAATATTACATGATAAGACCATTATAAAACCCTTTAAAAGTTACAAAATACATAATATTAAAGATAGTTATAAATTATTATTGTGTCGACATGATAACAACACAACATGACACAATAACTTATGTGCCCTGCGGAGACCATAATAACATGATCACAAAAAGCCTGTACTTTGACCTTTTATTTTCATGTCGTGCTATTATTTGTGTTAAAAATTGCCACCCCTACATTTGACCCTCAATATTACTATTGTTTTTGCGAAGAATGAAAATACACATGGTAGTTTAACAATCGCAATTTTTGGACAAAGCTAAAGGCTCTTTTGATTTTCTAGTAGCTCATTCTTCATGAAGTTTTTCTTATTAAAGTTGATTTTCACTTTCATGCCTTGAGACATATTAAAAATTTGGAATTGTTCTCATAGGAAATGGCTGAGAATGCTTCAACAGTATTCAATGTGCATGTTCCGGAGTTCGTTGATGCCATATGGGTTGCTCTGAGGGATCCAAAACTGGATGTTCGAGAGCGTGCCGTAGAAGCATTGCGTGCTTGCCTCCGTGTCATTGAGAAGCGTGAGACACGGTGGCGCGTCCAGTGGTAATTGTGCTATTCGTGTTATGCTATGTGCAACTATTTATGGCGATACACTATTTTTTTGTTGTAAATTTTGGTTTGCTATGCACATTCTCCCATGCTAAATTGAAATTTTATAATGCTCTAATCATGTTGACATGGAGAGGTTTCTGTGCTTGATCAGGTTTCTGCTGGTCCTATATTTTGGCTACATTATGATATATTGGTATAAGTTATAATGGGTATAGGTGAAATATGGGCATATTTCCTACCTGGACATTTTTTTGGGTGTCTCGTTCTATCTTGAACTGTGTTGATTTGTTCTGCTATCATGAACGGATTTATATTGGTAAAACTTTGTCATTGTTGACAGATGTTATTCAACTAATCTGTCGTTAGTCATTGAAACATGAACAGTCTCATGATAACTGGTTACAGTATCAAGACCTTCCTTGTCTCTGTAAGATTTATATATAGCTTCTTATTGAGGGATAAGTAGAACAGCACATTATGAGGTCCAGTTTGATTCCCCATTTATTCAATGTGAAAGCATATTTTTTTTAATTCAAAACCATTGTATGACCGTTATGAAACCATTATATGGCTTGATTGACGAAGGTGCTGACTGAGATAATAATTTATAAAGAAATAATCCAGTGAAGGCATGCAAAGTGGTAAGCTAAGAAAATAATTGAATAATGTGTGACCAAACTCCAGACTTATACTGGCGAATTGCTTCTGTTGGTGACTCACTAAAAATTTAATAGTCTATCTAATATTTGGCCTTTTCATGTTCACATTATGATGTATGTTTTGAATAACTGTCTCTTTGTTCACTGAGCTTCTGCTAAGAAAAGATACATTGGTTTCTTAGGTTTTCATCTTCTTTTCGCTTGTTGATTGCTTTCAGCTGATTTTATGTTGGTACTGTCATTTGCTCAATAATTTTATGGCAGGTATTATCGTATGTTTGAGGCTACACAAGATGGATTGGGAAAAAAATGCCCCTATACATAGCATACATGGTTCTCTGCTTGCAGTTGGGGAACTGCTGAGGTAGGTACAGATGATGAGTTTGTTGTTTGCCAAAGCTAGGTGTGTGCCATTATGTCTTGTGAATGCTTGAATTTCCTTGCTTCTTGGCCGAGTTTTTGCTTCATCATGGCTTGCAATCTTCACATGCTTTTTTTTTGTTATTGTTATGGTTTCTTTGAAATTGCTCTTCTTCCAAACTCCATATTGTATTTCTAACTCCTGAATTCACATATGCTAATCTCTCTCGACCCCTTGATCTCACCATACAGATTGAAATTTTCTTCTGGCATATCTCTTTCCTCTTGCTTTCTGAAACATCTATAGCAAGTGTGGTATTGCTATATATTTGGCCGGTCCTGTATGTGCTGACATTTTTCATGCAGCCTTTCATGTTTATTTTTCTTGATGATGTTCTTCCATTTGGGCTGGCCATCAGTTTTTTTCAGTTCCCCGAGTCTGTGATCTGTCTTCTCTACATGATTTCAAGCTCACTTAAACATATAATCCCTGTGTCCTGATTACATTACAACTTATATAATCCCCAAATCTCTATATTGATATACATGTAAAGCAGAAACCATGTAAAAATAGTAAGAATGAATTTTCCATAATTGGTCAGGGCTTAGTTACCAAATAGGGACACAGATCATATTGATTGTATAATTTAATTATTGAAATAGTGTTCAAGGTATCTGAAAAAGAGTGCAATGATTTCTATGTTAAAAAATACACAAGTAATTCATAATGTGGTTGAGCAGAAATACACTATATCATTATCTAATAAACAAACATTTTTAGTATCATACACTTCCCAGTCTCATATATTATTTTATATACACTATGTATACTTTGTATCACACAAGCCTGTCTGTATACATGATAGTGTATTAACTTAACTAATATGTATGTGACATAGTATGTCTATGCTACATCTATAAATTAAAGAAAATTTTCAGTTTGGTCCTGCTAAAAAGAATATGCATGTTTTTTCACATATAATCTAAATCAATGCATATGATGAACTTCTAACCATACTTAATTGTTTTTTATGTTTGTTTCACTTTTGTGCACATGTTTTTGTTAGATTTAGACTTTTGACACTTCTTGCTAGATTTGAAAAGCATTTAATTGGTTATGCACTGCATGCTTAAGTACTGTACTTTGAAATTCCTTCACTCTCTATTTTTACAACCAAGTTATATGTCCTTTTGATTTACAACAACATGGTTTACAAATCACTGCTTCGCAGTGTGAAATACTAGTTGGTTTGTAATACTTATATCGTTTATTTATTCCAAGTCCTGTATGCTCTATTTTCAAGTTTTGCTTTATGCTCTATATTTCAGTTAAATTTTTATATCTAACGTCTAGGTGCCTAAGGTCTATCTGTTCATGGCAATGAGACTTCATATTTTATCCAGTGTTGTGGATGCCATAATAGTTGGTTGGCACTGTAATTTCTTATGGAAAGACATAGACCGTTAAAACCAATTACACGTGCATTTGGATATATTCATAAACATTTATGATGATAATTATTTAAATTTTTTCTTAGTGAATAGTGAGTACTTGGCTAAGGTAAAATTTTAGAAGTTGCTTTTATTGTAGGGTGCTTGGTCGGAATTAAATAGAAATATCTCAATTATTTTGTTTCCAATTGGCAGAAATACAGGCGAGTTTATGATGTCCAGATACAGAGAAGTTGCTGAAATTGTTCTTCGGTATTTAGAGCATCGGGATCGGCTTGTTCGTCTGAGCATAACTTCTTTGCTTCCAAGAATTGCTCATTTCCTACGTGATCGTTTTGTAACCAACTATCTGACGGTCAGTTAATTTTTCCCTGCAAACAACTATCTTTACTTCATTTTGTAGTTTATTAGTCTGGCTAATAATTTTTTTTATAACAGATTTGCATGAAGCATATTCTTCATGTCCTCAAAATTCCTGCAGAAGCTGCTAGTGGGTTTATTGCCCTCGGAGAAATGGCTGGTGCACTGGATGGGGAACTCATCAATTATTTGCCGACAATAACATCTCACTTACGTGATGCGGTATGACTTAAGACCTTCAAGTATCTTAAAAGTTCTATTGCAGCTGCATTCCCTGTATCTATGAAGCATATCAAGCATAAACAATTTATGATGACATTTTTCTATAGATTGCTCCTCGCAGAGGGAGACCCTCCATGGAGGCTTTGGCATGTGTTGGGAATATTGCAAAAGCCATGGGGCCTTCTATGGAGCCTCATGTACGTAGTCTCTTGGATGCAATGTTTTCGGTTGGGTTGTCTTCCACCCTAGTGGAAGCCCTTGAGAACATAACTGCCAGGTCTAGCAAGATATCTTTTGTTGTGCTTGTTCTTCTCTTTTAGTAAATCAGAGGATCTGAAAGGAGTTTTCTTATTGCAGTATTCCATCTTTGCTTCCAACCCTTCAAGTGCGCTTACTTGAGTGCATTTCAGGAGTTCTTTCTCGACACCAACATGTTCAGTCAAGGCCTTCTGTTGCTCTTAGTCGGACTAGTAGCTCAGCAGCTACTTTACAAGTATCAGAACCCAATGTTTCTGCTCTTGTTCAACTTGCCTTACAAACTCTTGCCCGATTTAATTTTAAGGTTTTCTCTTCTTTCACCTGCTGTACTTTTTCTTTTTTTGTTCTCCGAGTGTTTCTTGTTGTACTTGCTTTACAAACTCTCTCTCAATTAGTTTGATAAGTTATTGGGTCGTACTTAATCTGTCTGCTTCTTGATTTTTTCCCCCTTAACATGGAGGTGCTATTGTTTTAGGGTCACGATCTTCTTGAGTTTGCAAGAGATTCTGTTGTGGTGTACTTGGAAGATGAGGACGGAGGTACCCGGAAAGATGCTGCTTTATGTTGTTGCAAATTAATGGCAAATTCTTTGTCTGGCATCTCTGCTACCCAGTTTAGTTCTAGTAGGGCAAGCCGTGCTAGTGGAAAGAGGCGCCGCCTTGTTGAGGAGGTTTGTTCCTGTCCAAAGATATCATAATTTCATTGCATAAATTTGCATGTGCAGTAGCTCTGTACATTCTTTTTGCCTCTTTGAACTTGCGGAACTATATATTCATGTCCGGGGAATATGCTATCCCTCGAGTTTTCTTAAGTTCTTTAGTTTCAATGGGGAGTGCCTTGTCAATTCTGTAATGATAAACTAATAATGAGTTTTGCGGATAATGAATTCTACATGCTGCTTTACTACTTTAGTATGGTATTTACGTCATGTATTGGTTATTGAATTGTATAGAATCCTTTTCTATGCTCTTCTCTTCAAGTGTCGCTTCCTTTTCCCATATTACATGCAAGCAGAGGAGTTGTCGAGAGTGCGATCCTACACATGCTAACTGATGTTTATGTTCATGATAGTTTTTATATAGGTTGCTGGCTTAGCTACAGACCTTTTGAGCATCAGTATATGTAGTTGATAACCTCTCCTCATCTAGTTTCGATGGTGACTTGGTCTCTATTGGTTTCGATAAGGTCGATTTGTAGGACTCTTCATCACTTATCTGCTACAATTGATTATTGGCTGATAACTTAATCTATCGGTTTTATGGAACTGCATAATGTAGATCTGAAATCTAATGCTGTATTTGATCATCTATCATGCACAACTACTCATTAAGGATATATCCTGTATTTTGGGTTGTTAAATGTGCTAAAAGATTCTAGCCTATATAGTTAACACCATTTCTGGTGAATAATCCTTTACTCATATTATTTCTAAACACAATACGTTAAGTCTATTTATTATCAAAGAAATGGGTTTCCAAGAAATATGAATAGTGATATAAGTGCTGCATGTTGGAAGCAAAGGGTTTAATCTCATTGGTATTAACCCTACAGACAAGGAATCAAATGATATACTCTTTGCGAGGAGTCTTCTTAATTACTTGAACAAATGAAATTAAGCTATGATGCTTTGAGATGTTATATGACCTATACCATCTAGCTTTCTAGTCCTTACATTATTACCTGTTGGCAAACCTATGGGGACATCTAAACTTAATTGCACTTGCATATACAATCAAGGGAGGTGGGCTTAGTTGCTGTGTTTAGATAGCCAAGCTGTTGAAACTGAGACATGAAGAAGAAATGCCTCTGATGGATCAGTCCTCTTTAGGCTTTTGGCTGTTAGATGGTTGGAGGCTTTCTAGATCTTGATATGTGATAGCAGGTCAGAGATCATGATTTAAATAATGAATACTTGTGTGGCATACCTTTCAAACTATAGGGAATGGGCTCTGATGACAATCTTTCTATATAGCCAAGTTTACAACAGTACAACTAAAGGCATGATAGGTTGTCTTGTAGATTGATAAGCTGTGGTCCTCTCAAGATGTTTTTTTAATAATATTTTGTCACCATTACTAACTCAATTGACATACTATCTTCTCAGTGAAGAGACTTGGAG
The DNA here is from genome assembly GCA_034509125.1 of Monilaria moniliformis. Taxonomy (NCBI): domain Eukaryota; kingdom Viridiplantae; phylum Streptophyta; class Magnoliopsida; order Caryophyllales; family Aizoaceae; genus Monilaria; species Monilaria moniliformis. The sequence continues at coordinate 9,201 of JAYDZE010009470.1, forward strand.
AGTCATTGCCAATGCCATTAACAACAACCAAAGGGAAACACATTACGCTTCTACGATTCTTGCTATTTTGTTATTGATCATGATCTTCTATTATTAACAAACCTTTGCACTCCAGCTTTTTTACCATGCTGATCAACATATTAACAGAAAAAACGGCCATTCCATATTCTCATCTCGAGTAAACAATTAGTATTCTAGACTTCTAGTTCCTTGTACTGGGAGCTGTATTAAGCACACACATCCATGTTTACTCATATGATTTTGATGCTATTTTCTTGTGCAGATTGTGGAAAAGCTTCTGATTGCAGCAGTTGCTGATGCTGATGTCACTGTTCGACGATCTATATTTTCCTCTCTGCACGAGAGTGGAGAATTTGATGATTTTCTTGCACAGGCTGATTGTTTGACTGCCGTATTTGCTGCTTTGAATGATGAGGTATTTATCTAATGATTTGAGGAGTTAGATATGTCATTCTAAGGTGCCATCTCTTAAGCTGGTGGAATTGTCCTCTGTAACAATGTGATTCTTGAAATGGTTTTGAATAATTTATCAGTAATAAGTAGCTTCTGGTGCTCTTAGTTAGTTCCTAATGCTAAACTTCCTCTTTATTAAAGGCTTAAAGCTAGAGTAGGGATGAGTCATTTAAAAAATTGTATAAGGCTTCAAGTACTCTCTTTGCATGATTTATGCATTTATGCTTTAGACGTGACATGAGCTGCTTGAGGACTGGCCTTTTCATATTTCAGTAGAAGGGTGTTCATAGAACCTCAAGTAGATTAGATGTTTAAATAACTTTGGGGTACCTGACAACATATTTGTAGAAAAATATCATACCATTAATTGGCCCTTTGAGGTAGTAGTTACAATTATGAATGATTAGTCAACTGTTTAGTTGCTTATTTTCTTTTTATGACAAGTCACCATGTTAGGAATCTTTTAGATTTTTGTTTGCAATTTAGATCTCACACATATTGAGCACATTTTTCAAAGTGAGAGGACTGCACCATAGTCATCCTTTTTAAAATTTTTGATAAGTCAAGATTTTATCATGGCTGAAGCAGTGAATATTTGGTACTTTGGTTTGAGAAAATGTCTAAATGAGCACCTCTTTCTGGCTAGTCAACTTTTTGACATGTTCCAACTTGACTTTGTGTTAGGATTTTGAAGTTCGGGAATTCGCAATTTCAGCGGCCGGAAGGCTGTCTGAGAAAAATCCTGCATATGTTCTTCCAGCACTCCGTCGCCATCTTATTCAACTATTAACTTATCTAAAACAAAG
>JAYDZE010009481.1:0-10478 GCA_034509125.1 Monilaria moniliformis
GCGGGCGGCGGGACGAAGCAGTCGAGCGTTGTGAGCGGGCGCGAGCGTTAAACACTGAATCTGAAATGAATGTAGGGCTTGGCGAACTGTTATCAGATGCTCGCCGACGGACGACGCAGTCGCCGATCCGTCGGCGATTAATTAAAACACTTAACGACCGATTAGTAGCAGTCGTCGATAATTTCAACTAGCTAACAATGGATGACAGTCCCTCGCCGGAAATTTAAACACCATTAACGACGGAATAGCGTCCGTCGTCGATAATTTCAACTAGCTAACAACGGATGACAGTCCGTCGCCGGAAATTTAAACACCATTAACGACGGAACAGCGTCCGTCGTCGACCTTAACGACGGCGAGTCCGTCGTCTATTCCGTCGTTAAACATGGCGCGAATGTTTCCCTCTACGATCCGTCGTTAATCCGTCGCCAATTTAGTTGTCCAAGATGGCACCTTTAGTCCGTCGTTAATCCGTCGTTGGTCCGTCTTCGTTGGGCAACGGAGAGTGGTCCGTCGTTAAGTCCGTCGTTAAATTGCTGTTTTTTTGTAGTGATTAATATTCAATTTATAATCATAATAATAAATAAATAAATGATACACATATACATTTATATGTGTGCGTGCGTTATTTGGAAATTTAAGCTATTTTACAATTTCAGAATTGGGATTAGGAAAGACTCGTATTAAAATACGAAATATCTTTGAATTTTTCTTAGTAGAGAAGATCAGGTGCTTCGAGACCGTATATTGTGAAAAAATTGAAATAAAACCATCATATTGAAATTTGCTGTACTTTATTTCTCAACACACTTCTTTAGACAAATTAAAAATTTAATGGTTTGTGTGAGATATATGTACTCCTATATTATAACCAAACTACAACCAATGTGGAAGTTAACTCTGTCAAGATTGATTTGGGAGAAATGGGATTGTGAAATAACTGAGAGTGGAGATGGATTTTAAGTGGATGAAGAATTTTTTTGCCAAGGAAGAAGAATTACTAGGGGATCTCCTGATATGGATTGATATGGGCGAATGATTCGTTGGATATACTGATTTAAGAATTCTACGTATAAGAGTTAGGCAGTGATCTCTTTATATCGAGAATCAAGTTTGAACATTCTTCCAAACTGTTTAGCAAAAGGGGAACATTCTTCCGAACTGTTCAAGTTCTTTTTTCTTTTTTTTTTAATCAAAGTTCTAAGTAATTGAGACAAAGTCCTATTAACTACTTGGGCAATTGGTCGCTAATATCACGAACTATGGCCAAATTTTGGATTTTCCCACGAACTTAAAACTTGGTCGCAAATATCATGAACTTTGTTATTGTTGTCGATTTCCCACGTCGTTTTGATACTAAAATTTTAAAAAAATTCGCCCATTTCCATCGAACTAAATCTAACAAGAGATCTCCACCAAATCAGTCAAAATGATGATTAACACACCTAAATAAACATCATTGAATCCCTAATCAAGCACTATGAGCGACAAGAATACAAAAAAATCAGCAACTTAATTATTGAACACAAGTGCAAAAACCCCACCTCCGCCATTTGCCAAGAGCGAATCCTTATTCCCATATCTCATTAGGAGATGGCAAGATTGGTCTGTCTGACGTGAATAATCCCTTGGAGTCCTGACCAAGGTCGTACGACGAGTTGCCATTTTCGTTCGAGATTGGAACTGAGACGTCGTGCTAAAAAAGACTCAGCATTCGACTCGAATTTGGATGGATCAGAGGAGTTTACCTGGTCTACTGGAACTTGCTCGGATTCTGAGTATTTCGGCACGAAGGCAGAGTTGGAGTAGGGCAGAGTGTCATCAGATGAGAAGGCGTAATAGGAATCAGTGTAGCTCGTGTGTCTTTCTTAGTCAAATGGAGGACTTGCCGCGTTGTCGAATGTTGCCATCTCTCCCTCTCTCTCTAAATAGACGCTAAATTTTCCCACTCTCCATAAACAAACGATTGATGCAGTGTGTGTTGGGAGAGATGAGAAAGAATGAAGAGAGAATGAGTGAGATGGCTATGATGTGTGTTTTGTTTGTTTTTTTATAGAAAAATTAGTATCAAAACGACATTGTTTCGATAGATCTAATTGCCATTTCATCTTTTAATTTACCACGTCGGTTTTTGATTTAGGGGATCATGAGAAATCTCCGACAACAACAAAGGTCATGATTTTTGCGACCAAGTTTTAAGTTCATGGAAAAATTTAGAATTCAACCATAGTTCGTGATATTAGCAACCAAGTAACCTAACTACTTTAGTTTGTTCAACAGTTTGTCGATGAAAAGTAGTAGAAAATAGTAGTATAGTTCCCAATTTAGTACATAACATACGCCAAAAATGACTCACAAATTTAATATCTCGATCACTCACAATAGTTCTAGGAACACCATGCAAACAAACAATTTCTTTAAAGAACAAATCAACAATATGAATTGCATCATCACTCTTATGACATAGAATGAAGTGTGCCAATTTTGAATATCTATCAACAACACAAAAAAAGAATCTTTACCTCCTTTGTTCTAGGTAAACAAAAGACAAAGTCCATGGAAATATCCTCCCAAGATGCACTAGAAATTGGAAAGGTTTGTACAAATCATGTGGATATGATTTAGACTTAGCTTTGCATGCAAGTTATGCATCTTCTACAAATTATTTCAACATCAACACGTATTTTAGGCCAAAAGAAATGTTTAGGCCAAAAGAAATGTTTGTGCATAACTTCCAATGTTTTATAAACTCCAAAATGCCCCATTAACCCACCACCATGAGCTTCACGCAAAGAACACTTAGGAATGCATAACTTAATTTCTCCAAACAAGTAACCCCCATGCTTATAAAACTTATCAAATGCAGCATGCTCACAAGCTAAATAGATAGAAGAAAAATCGGGATCATTGACATACATTTCTTTAATCAACTCAAAACCAAGCAACTTAGAATTCAAAGTAGTGATCAAAGCATACCTTCAAGACAATGCATTAGCCATAATGTTTTCCTTCTCTTTTTTGTATTTGATCACATAAGGAAATGATTGAATGACTTCTACCCACTTAACATGTCTCTTGATAAGTTTACCTTGACCTTTGAGGTACTTGAGAGATTCCTAATCCGTGTGAATTACAAAATCTCTAGGCCACAAGTAATGCTGTCAAGTTTCCAAAGCTCTCACCAAACATATATTACTCATTGTCGTATGTTGGATAGTTCATTTGAGCTCCTTTCAACTTTTCGCTAAAGTAAGCGATTGACTTTCCATCATGTAACAAAACAGCTCCTACTTCTACTCGAGATGCATCACATTCAACCTCAAACATTTTATCAAAGTTAGGTAAAGAAAGAATATGTGCAGTGGTTATATTCTTTTTAAGGAGACTAAAAGCATGTTATTATTTTTCTCCTCAATGAAAACCATCTTTTTTTTTTCACAATTTCATTCAAATGTGCAACAATGGTGCTAAAATCTTTGACAAACCTTCTGTAGATACTTGTTAGACCATGAAAACTTCTAACTTGTGCCACATTTTGAGGAATTGACCAATCTAAAATGGCTTTCACATTTTCTTTTCCCATTTCAACCGCATTAGCACTTACAACAAAACTAAGAAAAACAATTGTATCCATGCAAAAACAACACTTCTTAAGATTAACATACAATGATTCCTTTCTCAAGGTGTCTAAAACAACATGTACATGTCAAGATGTTCTTCAACATTTTTGTTATAGATCAAAATATCATCAAAGTAAACAACCACAAATTTTTCTATGAAAATTTTCAAAACATGGTGCATCAATCTCATCAAAGTACTAAGTGCATTAGTTAAACCAAAAGGCATTACTAACTACTCATATAAATCATATTTTGTTTTAAAAGCAGTTTTCCACCCATCTCATTCTCGAATTCGAATTTGATGATAACCACTCTTCAACTCAATTTTGCTAAACACAACAGCCCCATGCAATTCATCAAACATATAATCTAACCTAGGAATATGATAGCGATACGTTACCATAATTTTGTTGATTGCTCGACAATCCGTGCACATCCTCCATGATCCATCTTTCTTGGATGCAACAATCATCGGTATTGCGGATAGACTGATATTCTATCGAATCTTTCCTTTCTCCAATAATTCTTCCACTTGTCCTTGGATCTCCTTAGTCTTTTTCGGATTGGCTCTGTAAGCAGGTCGGTTTGGCAGCACAGCTCCAGGAATAAAGTCAATTTAATGCTCGATATCTCTTAATGTAGATAATCCACTTGGTTCTTCATCTGAAAAGACATCTTCAAATTCCTGCAAAAGAGAAACAAAAGAACTAGGCAAAGATGAGGTTAATTCGTTAATGTTAAAGAATGACTCTTTGTACACTAAGATGTACACACTCTTTTTTCTACTATTGCACTCTTTACTTCTTTTGTTCTCACATAGAAATTCCATTTTTATTTTTCTTTACCATCACTTACTTTTCTCTTGACTCTTTTTTCACACAACTTTTTTTTTTCAAGTTCTTAACTTCTTTTACTCTTAACCTCACGAGCTCTCCTTGATTGAGACAGTTTTAGCTGGTCCTCTTGAACTTGTTGTGGTGTTAAAGAAACAAGCAAGATAGACTTGTTGTGCTTGAACGTATTGGTGATTGTGAAATCCATCGTATGTCATCCTTCGAGTCTCCCCAAGAGAATATGACCAACATGCATTGGCACCATATCACAAATAACATAATCATTATAATTGATAATAGAAAATGAAATTAGAACTTATTTGGTAATTCAAATTTCTCTACATTCATTAAGCCATTGTAGCTTGCATGAATGATGATGTTTTTCAGTTGGTAAGTTCAATTTCTCCACCATCTCAAAAATTGCCACACTGGTACAGCTACCACAATCAATAATCAACATGCAAAGTTTACCTTGGACTAAACATCTTGTGTGGAAGATGTTATCCCTTTGTTGATCATCATTTTCGATTTGCACGTTTAGAGCTATTCGAATCACTAAAAGCTCCCCATGTTTCGGTTCAATCTCGTCCAATGATTCATCTTCTTCATCGTCTTCATGTTCACTTTCAGAGTCTATCTGTCCATTTGGCTTGAAAACCATCACTTTTTTGTTCGAACATTGGGATTTAATATGTCCAACACTTTGACATCGAAAGCATTTGATATCTCTATTTCTAATAGTAGAAGTAGAATTAGAAATGCATTTGCCCTTTTCAATTTCATCGAACTTCAATATTGACACTCCATTTTGAGGTTTAGAGGCTGCCCCAAAATTTGATTTACATGAAGTCAACTCATTCGGCTTTAAAGATTGAGAACTTGATGGAAAACCCTTTTGGAAAGTTCCATTCTTCTTCAGTTGGCGCTCCTCTTTCATTGTCACATGAACCATATCCTCCAGCTCCACATAATGTTGAAGGTCCACAATGTTTGTAATCTACCTATTCAACCCACACAGGAAACGAGCCATGGTTGCTTCTCTATCTTCTTCAACATTTTCCCTAATCATGGCAATCTCCATCTCTTTGTAGTACTCATCAACAAATTTAGTACCTTGACTCATATATTGTTGTTTTTGATACAATTAACGAAAATAATGAGTAGTTACAAATTTATTATGCATTATACTTTTCATTTCTCCCCAAGTTGAGGTTGGTCTCCATCCATAAAGTCTTGTATTTGTTGTTAATTGATCCCACCAAACTATTGCATAGTATATCAGTTCAATTGCAATAAATCTAACCTTATTTTCCTCGAAATAGTTGTGACACTCGAATATGAGATCCAACTTTCGTTCCCACTCTAAATAAGCCTCGGGATCGCTCATTCATTGGAATGTTGGGATCTTCAATTTGATGTTTCCCAAGTCACCGTCAACCTCATGTTGTTGTCTTCTTCTACCTCATCCTCACCTTTCATTTTGACGCAGGGGTACAACATCATCCTCTTCATCGCTCTCCCTTTCCTCATCACACATTTGTGTTGCTTGAATTTCCAACCTCTCCAAGCGATCTGTTACACTTTTGATTGTTACTTGTATTATTCAGCCTCACAATTCACTCGTGTATCACAAAAAAATATATCCTCACAAAAAAACACTTGTGTATCACTCGTTGGCTTTTACCTCCCCGAAATTAATCTCACTACTCAAAAGCCTTTTACCACTCAATTCTCTCTTGTAAAGAATGCACAACCATAAAACAAATCAAGAAAGAACAAGAATTATAGCATTCACCAAACTTTAGCCCTTGAATGAAAGAATATGGAATTGGACGATGACTATGATATAGTTTCAATGGAATATGATGACGTAGTAATGTTTTCTCTTTACAACTATACAACTAGTTTTTTATTCTTTATATTGTATTTTTTTTTTCTTTTTGTAAGCAACAACAAGAGAATGAATATGAAGATGATATGATAGATAAAGAAAAGTTGCAGGACTTTTTTTTTTTATCATTTTTTCTCTCTTTATTTTATTCTTTTTTTTTTTGTATATAAGCAAGGAAATATAAGGAATGAAAAGATAAGGTTTGGATCAATACCAGATTGCTCTAATTACCAAAAATTATATGGATTGGTATGAAAAAAGGATCCGTTATATTGATCCAAGAACCCCACATGTAAGAGTTAGGCAGTGATCTCCATAGATCGAGAATCCAATTTGATCACCCTAAAAACATAGAAAACCTCGACCCGTTGGCTATATAATCAGTCAAGAACCTTGGTATGGTTGAACGCCACAAGACTTAGCTGCAGTGTCTTGATTAGTTACAAAACAAGTGAAAAACTCAAGAAGGAGAATTCAACTCATAAGGCATATGCCAATTTTCGTTCATAGTCAAAGTGTACCCTAAAACATATGATTACAAGTCTATTTATAGGCTAGAAAGGACTCTAGAGAGCCTCACACATTCAATACTACTTAAGACACTTGAATTGGTTCATAATACCTCAAAACTAACTCCTAAACAATTGATGTGGCTCTAAGAATTCAAAAGCCACTCATTAAATGACTTTTTATTTTGGGTTGCTCCTTTTGAACGAAAATGCAGCCTTTCTTCTTCAATTTGGGTCTCCAAAATGTGATAAGTAATGTGCCCACATTTCAAGTATAAGTCAACCCATCAACTTCAATAGTATTCACCATTTGACCTAATGTAGATTGGTTTTAGATTTGGGCTTTTATTTTAGCTCTAACTCTTGTAATTGGCCTATTTTGAATAGTCAAAGGATTCATCTTATTGTCCTTAGATAGCTCGGGTGCATCTCCATCACCTCCTCAACGTCGTGAATCATACAAAACTGACCAAAAATGCGAGGGATGTGAGAGTGTGGTCGAGTAATAATTCAATTTTCTTATCGATTTCTAAATGTGTTTTGCAGGTTACCGAACTCATGGAGGGTGAGAACTCGTCAGGCACTCAAGGGAGATTTGCCAGAAGAAACATTGTACCACCAAAAGGACAACCCCAAGTCCAGTTTCTCCTCCAAGGTAAACTCAATACCAGAGAGGGACTCTTCAGAATGAGAAACTACTGAACATGTATCTTCTGTTGTAAGCCTTCTAGTAGCCTCTGGTGTTACTCTTGCGGACACTGTAATATCTCCATTTGCCACCCCAAGAATCCAAAGACACACATGATTTAATGGATGGATGCTCCATTCGGTGGATCCGACAAGTGTATGTGGAGCTTCTTGTTTTTTTCATTGTTTGTTCGATTTGGGATATTAGAAATAAAGTGGCATCCCAAGACTTTAAACCTAATTGAGAGTTCGAGAAAAAATGACTTATGTGGCGTTTAGGTAAATGGGTGAAATGGTGGTGCCCGGAATTCCCCTTTAGGCCAGGACTGTTAGTGGACAACTTGGATGCTATCAGGAGATGATCGAGTTCAAGGGATTCATGAAGAGGTAAGTTCACTTGATTTTCAGCTTTATCTGGTTAGTAAAATTGACCATTCTTTTTGGCCTTGGTGTTTTTATTGGTTGGTGCTGGCAGATTCTGCTTTCTGTTTTTTAATCCTATGGTTTGTTGTGGAAATTTTCCACCAGCCTGTGAGCTAGCCCCTATTGATGTTGCTGTGTTTGGTCGTTTTTTGCTTATTTGTCTGCTAGTTGTATGCTTGGCTATAAGAGTTAGTAAACGTGTGGTGCTGTTATTTTTGCTACTTCGAATTCGCCGCTCGTTGCAGTTGCTCCCTCAAACATTTGATATTTTATTAAAAAAAGATCGATTATGGAGATTATGAATCGTACGATCAGGCTGTGGTTGAGTCATCGAAAGTTTTGGAGGAAGACGAGTTGGAGATGAATGAGACGGAAGACGCGTGCTGTGAAGCCATCAAAACTGAAGACCTCCGTGGCATGAGGATTATGAAGTGTAGTATTTAGTTTATTATTCCTGAATTATTGTAATGTAATTTACGTAACTAGGGGAGCAAAATTATAAACCTTTTTCTAGGTTTTCTATGGTTCTTTCCCAAATAAAAAAAGAGAGTTGCAACGATAGGATTCTTAGATAACTGTAAATACTTGTCGAGTCTATCTTTAATCGATATGAAGAAATCAAATTAAACCCTAATTCCCTTCTCATCAAACTCTTTCATTCTCTATCTCCCTGCTAGAGCCATAAGAAGCTCGAAGTCTTCCAACTCTTGGTTCTATTCGTATCAATTGGTGTCTTCATTGACGTTGAGTTATTCCTCAAACCCGAATTCCTTTGAGGCCATTGATGTGCGCGTAACAACCATGGACCAATCGATGCTTCAGATGTAACAAGATCTGAAGTCGCACTTCTCATGACTGGAGGCCTTAATCGTGGCCAACCGCTCGCTCATAGCGGCACACTCTCACTGCAGCGGCGGGAAATCATACGGGCGGTGGCTTGCAGGATGTGGACGATGCACGTTTGAGCAACAACGGTAGGTATACTCCAAGACCTGAATTGGAGTCGCGTATGTGTGATGGTACGAAACCCTAGAGGTGGCTATAGAATGAGTGTTAGTAATTACTTTGAGTTTTATGATACCCCTCCCAAAGAATGTATGTGTTTGTATGGCGTTGATGTTAAAGGGTTCGACAACAGATTGGTTTCAAATTGCGTATGATTAGTGGATTGATTGATGGTTGGGACGATTTTGTAAAAAAAATTAAGTTGCAATTTGATCCACTTTATTATATGGATTACTTCGACCAATTGGCCAAGGTATTGCAACAATTGGGTCGAGTGACGCATGCTTACACCATGTTAACCTTGGAATTTACTTGGAAGGACAAGGCTGTAATGTTGCAATGCGGTTCCCTAACGCTAAAATCAGTTTCTTTGAATTCGTTTTATTTCCTACAATGTTCTTCTGCTATTTCAGAATAGTATGACTTATTTTATTTAGATTTTGTTGAATCTGATCTTACCCCGAAGATGAGGAATGACGATGAATTCCCAACCGCCATCTGCCACATGCTGACCAAATATGGGTGGGTTTTTGAGCTGTCGGTCTTCCTCTGCGCTGGGCAGCCTATCACTAGATCTTTCTTAAGAACGGATTCCCCTGGTAAATGTCCAACTATACAGGCACCCCCATCTTCAAAAAAGTGAGATTGAAAATAAGGTTAAGAAGATGTTAGAACAATGTTTGATTCAACCTAGCAAAAGTCTTTTTTCATCACCTGTGCTTTTAGAAAAAAAGAAAGATGCCAAATATCGATTTAGTGTGGACTATCATGCTTTAAATAAAGTTTCCATCCTAGATCACTTATCTATCCCCACTGTAGATGAGTTGTTTGATGAGTTGGGGAAGCTCGATGTTTTACTAAATCAGACTTACGATCGGGTTACTAAGTTAGACCACTTTCAGAACACATGAGTGCCACTGTGAGTTCCTCGTGATACCATTTGGGTTAACTAATGCTCTGTCAATCTTCCAAGCTTGCATGGAGTGATTATTTGCTCCTTACTCACGCAAGTTTGTTATTGTGTATTTTGACGATATTTTTGAGTACAACCCTTCCGTATAGGATCACAAAGATCATTTAAGAGAGATTTTGTCTCTATTATAAGGTAACCAGTTTTTTATGAAACAGTCTATATTTTCGTTTTGCCTTAAGTATATTGAGTATTTAGGTCATAATATTCTGGGGGTGAATTAAAAGCTGAGGTAACGAAGATTGCAGCCATGGTTACATGGCTAGTGCCAACTACTACTCTTAAGCAATTGTGAAGATTTTTTTTGGTTGACAGGGTATTACAGGCACTTTATACAACATTATGCTAATCTGGTTGCCTCATTAACTGGTCTTTTGAAGAAATATGTTTTTGTTTGGTCTGAGGAAGCATGTAAGGATAGACTCCATTGAGTATTTAGGTCATATTATTTTGGGATAATTGCCATTTAAATCATAACTTTTCGTTGACTTCTGGTCAATCCCATAACTTTTAAAACTGGAATATAAAATCATAACTTTT
>JAYDZE010009492.1:0-10476 GCA_034509125.1 Monilaria moniliformis
AATTAATCCACTAATTAATGAGGATTAATTATTAGCCCAAAGATAAATTAATTTGGCCCACTTAAGTTAAATTAAGGCCCAAATTAATTGTTTTATAAAGCCCAACATTTTATATTAGTTGGCCCAACAATTTAAATCCACTTAGCCCAACAAATAAATAAATTTTCGGCCTAATCAATTAATACCAAGCCCAACTTCAATTAATTCCTTTGGCCTAACAAATGAATTCTAACCCCACATTTTATTAATTTTCGGCCCACTCTAACAGGCCCAATTGTGAATTAATTCAAGCCCAAAAACTTAAGGCTCGGCCCGATTTCCTTGGCCCGCCCGTCGGCCCACTGTCGGCTTGTCCTCGGCCCGTTCGTCAGCCCGTTCGTCAGCCCGTTAGGGTTAGATGACCCACACACACTCTTCACACTCATACACAGACTCATCCCTCTCTCTCTCTACCTCCCTCCTCTCTCTCTCTCTCCTCTCTTCTTCTTCTTCCTCCCTCTCTTCTCCACCATGTCTGTCGACGCCATCTTCCTCACGGCGGTACCGCCGCCGTCGCCCGCAGCCTCGCCGCCATTCCCGTCGCCGTCGCCCGTGCATGCCCGCCTCGACTCTCCCTCTTTTCTCGGTCTCTCTTCTCCTCGGCTCCTCTCTCCATCTCGGCTGCTCTCCCTCCTCCTCGGCTTTCCCTCTCACGAGCTCTCTCTCCATCTCGGCTGGAAATTTACATGTTATGATGTTGGATGAAAATGGGCAGCCCCTAATCTCTAAGTTCCATGCGTGACATGCTTGAATTTTAGTAAAATAAGGTTGAGGGATTATACCTTGATGGATTGAAGTTTCGAAACTTCGATTATCTTCAAGGTCCCCGCCTATTCCTTTGAGAATTTTTGATGCTACGTGATGTTTGGTGATTGGTGTGTTTGTGCTTATTTATGTGTGTTGTTGTTGAAGTGAAGGATGTTTGCTACGTAGTTCTTGAAGTGGAAAGGCTAAGCATATATATATGCACTTCCATTTGTGCATGTGGGATGATTGAAAGAGTTGGACGTCATATGAATCTTTGTCTTGTGATTGTGAATCTTGGTTGATTTGAGAGTTAAGGTCAAGGCCTTACTCATTTGCACCAAAATCCTACGTTTGCTATCTTTGGTTGTCTCCAACAGTGGGGTGATGACCACTGTTTGGAGGATTTGGCCAAAATCTTCACTCTTCGTCCGTCACTTCAAATCCTCAATCTTTCCTTTGCATTTATGACTTCACTATTGGCCACTATTTGACACTATTTGAAATGATGAAGTTAATATTTGACACTATTTGCTTACTATTTGACTAATCCGTTGATTAGTGTTTAATTAGCCGATAAGTGTATGATATTTGATAATCGTTTCTTTGTTTTTCCCTCTTTGTAGTGTCGCAATTTCCCGATCGAAGATCAAGTATTATTCGAGGCGTAGAGTTGAAGTTATAAGTTAGCATGTATAATAGGAATTGTGTAATCCCTATAACAATTTTTGTAATTCGTTCCACACTGTATTTTCTTATAGAAGAATGTATTTATTTTACTACGTTTCTTCTCTTAGCAATTTGTAATACCAATCACTAAATAAATTTCCAAGTTAATACTTGATTTGATAATCCAACATTCTTAATTGGAAATTAATAGCACGATTTTCGCTAATAAAATTGAGGGCCATTACATGAAATAAGGGAGTATGAGGAGCCGCTCGACCACTGAGAATAGCAGCACACACCAGTGCAAGTACGGAATAGTTGGAAGAGAAGATCGAGGCTAAAATTAACAAGTTGGAAAAAATATTTTCTACGGGAGTGTAAAAGATTGTGCAAAGTCCTATTCCTGAAGAAGTTTGCGGAGCATGCATCACACTTCGCCATATTGTAAGATGGAGGAAATAGATGCAATAGCTCAAACTAACGCTGTTGGCAACTCACCTAATTAAGGGCAAAGAAGGGATCCATTTGCACCCACATAAAATCCGAGTTGGAGAGACCATCCAAACGTTTGATGGGCAGAGCCAAATCAACCAAACCAACAACTTCAGCAAAACCAGCACAACCAAGGCCCAAATAACCACCCCCCATTTCAAAACTAACAAAATCCCTAGATTCATCAAAACCAACACCAACCCTACCGCCTACCCTACCAAAGAAATTTCCAACCCCAGAACAACTACCCACACCAAGGGCAGCCAAGACCTGCAAGGAGCCTTGAGGATATGATGGAAGAACTCATAAACTCACAACAGTTCATACAAAATAACCTCCAATCAAACAATAATGTTGTGCATAAAATCCAAGATGTCTGGAAGGAGCAGAAGGCGAGCCTGGAGTCCCTGATAAGACAAATGACCCAGTTGGCATTAGCAATGAATGCGTTGAGAAGAAAAGAGGGGAGGATTCCTGCCCAAGTTCAACAACAGCACAGGAAGAATGTGATCAAGATTACCTTGAGATGAGGGTTGGAGTTAGAGGAGCCAAAAGGAGGAGAGTCCCCGAAGAAGTCCAAGGAAAATTATGTGAATGGCAATCAGCTGCCCAGTTTACCGGACATAGAAATGCAAGGTGAAATCAAAGATGGTGGGGAAGAAAATTCAAAGAAGTCATCCAATCTAGAAGCAAAAAGAGTGCCACCCTATCCTGGCCGCTTGAACAAGAAGAAGCCCAAGGAGGACCACGTGGACTTCATGTCAATATTCAGTAAGCTCGAGATCAATCTGCCGCTTCTCCAAGCTTTGAGAATTCCGCCCCTTGGCAAGTTTGTAAAAGACTTCATTGCTGGAAAATCTAAAGGAGAATGGAAGATTGTGATCGGGGAGAATGTATCGGCCATTATCTAGAAAAAGCCACCAGCGAAGAGTGCGGATCCAGGTACATTCTCGCTGCTCATAGTGATAGGGGATGTTTTTATTGAGCATGCTATATGTGATTTAGGAGCTTCGATAAATGTCATGCCTTTGTCTGTGTATAATAACTTGACTGGAGTGGAGTTGATTGAGACTAGGGTAGTAATTTAATTGATAGATAGAACTTGCATATGCCCAAAAGGAATGCTGGATATTTTTTGGTAAAAGTGCATGAGCTTTTATATCCAACGGATTTCTATGTGATTAAAAGGAATGAAACAATATCTGGTGATTCCAGTGGTGTCTTGTTAGGTAGGCCATTTTTTATGACTGCAAAAATAATAATCATTGTGTTTGATGGAACAATTTGTTTGGATCATCATCGCGATAAGTATACTTTCAATATTGACAAATCTATGAAAAGACCAATGGACATTGAAAATGCCCAGTCTGTGGATGTTATTGACCCATTACTCCAAGCCCACCTTAAGACTGAAATTTTACAGATAAGCAATGATGAGTATTTCAAGATCTCATCTCAATTAGAGGCTGAAAGGGATGAGGTTGAAATCTTAAGGCTTTGTACCGTGACAAAGCCTAACGCCAAGAAGGAGACTGACAAACTGCCTAGTTGCTTGCCTCAAGTTGACACAACACTGAAGGTGGAAAAACCTTCCGTCTTGGAGCTCAAAACTCTTCCGCAATAATTGAAATATGTGTATCTTGGAGTGAAGGAGACTCAACCGGTAATCATGAATAGCAAGTTGAATTTGGAGCAAGAGCAACAACTGATCCAAGTGCTAAGCAAGCACAAGAAGGCCATCGGATGGACACTAGCTGAGCTGGTGGAAATCAGTCCCGATATATGTATGCACTATATACACCTGGAGGACGAAGCGAAGCCCATAGAGACCCACAGAGAAAGTTAAACCCCAACATGCGAGAAACTGTTCTTTAGGAGATTTTGAAGTTGTTAGATATGGATATCATTTACCCTATCTCGGATAGCAAGTGGGTTAGCCCGGTACACATGGTACCCAAGAAATCTGGAATTCAAGTTGTAGCAAATGAGCGAAATGAGTTGGTCCCGACACGCATTGTAACTGGCTAGCTATGTGTATTGATTATCACAAGCTGAATGCCGCAACTTGAAATGATCATTTCCCCCCACCTTTCATCAACTAGATATTAGAAAGGTTGGTTGGAAAGAAGTTCTTTTGTTTCTTGGACGGGTATAGTGGCTATTTTAAAATTTTTGTGAATCCCGATGATCAAGAGAAGACCACCTTCATCTGCCCATTTGGAATGAATACTTACCGAAGAATGTCGTTTGGATTGTGCAACGCCCCCGGGACCTTCCAAAGGTGTATGATGAGTATCTTTTCAGATATGATTGAAGAATGCATGGAGATCTTTATGGACGACTTCACAGTTTATGAAGAGATGTTCGAGAGATGTCTCCATCATTTGGATGCAGTTTTGGCAAGATGTGAGAAAAGAAATTTGGTTTTGAACTATGAAAAATGTCATTTTATGGTAAATGAGGGAATAGTGTTAGGACACCTGGTGTCCGAAGAAGGAATTAGGGTAGACAAGACAAATGTGGAGATTATCTCTCAACTACCCTATCCAACAAATCAATGAGAGGTTCTAGAATGTTTGGGCCATGCGGGATTTTACCGAAGGTTTACCAAAGATTTTGCTTATATAGCTCGACCACTTACTCAAGTTCTCCAAAATGATGTTCCGTTCGAGGTCGACGAACATTGCCAAGCAGCGTTCGAAGCACTGAAGTATAAGCTGACCAGCGCACCGGTCATGCAAGGGTCGGACTAGAGTCAACTTTTCGAAATCATGTGCGATGTAGTGTTTATGTTGTGGGAGTTGTCTTAGGCCAGAAAGTAGGAAAAGAAAGCCATGTCATTCATTATGCTTCCAAGACCATAAATCAAGCTCAGAGGAACTATGATACAACAGAGAATGAGCTCTTGGTCGTGATATTTTCTTTTGAAATATTCCGGCCGTATTTGCTAGGCTTGAAAGTTGTGGTCTATACCGATCAATCAGCACTAAAATAGTTGTTGGGGAAGAATGAGTTGAATCCTAGATTGATACGGTGGGTGTTGCTATTGCAAGAGTTTGATGTGGAGATCAAAGATAAGAAATGAGTCTAGACCAAGGTGGCGGATCACCTTAGTAGGCTGATTGACGAAAGAGATGAATAACCCATCAAAGAAGCTTTCCTTGAAGAACACCTATATGTGGTCAACCAAGAGAGCTTAAAAAACGTTGAACGTGATCAAACCCAGAGTAGACCAAAAAATGAGAATGCGATAGGGGAGCCATGGTATGTGGACCTAGTTAACTACCTGTCAACTGGCCAGTTGCCGCATATCGAACCTCACAACAAAGCCAAATGGATGAAGTTGAAAAGCGAGAGCAAGTACTACTTGTGGGATGACCCCTATCTATGGAAGGTGGGAATAGACCAGATAATTCGGAGATGTGTCGCAAAGAGTGAAAAAAGAAGTGTGCTAGAGAATTATCACTCTTTTCCATGTGGAGGTCATTTTGGAGCAAGGAAGACGGCACAAAAAATACTGGATAGTGGGTTCTACTGGCCCAATTTACACTGTGATGCACACCTATTTTGCAAGCAATGTGAGAAGTGCCAAATGATGGGAGGAATTTCTAGAAGAGATGAGATGCCCCAGATTCCTGTAATAGTTTGTGAAGTATTCGACGTATGGAGAATGGATTTCATAGGACCATTCCCAAGTTCCTATAGGAATAGCTACATATTACTCGTCGTGGATTACGTATCAAAATGGATGGAAACAAAGGCTACTAGGACCAATGAAGCAAAGAAAGTGTCAATGTTCCTCAAATCCACTATTTTCAGTCGATATGGAAACCAAAGGCGGTAATCAGCAATCAAGGAACACATTTTTTCAATAGGCAGATTGAAGGCCTACTTAAAAAGTATGAAGTGCTCCATAGGTTGTCCAGTCCATACCATTCCCAAGCAAATGATCAAGCCGAAGTGTCGAATCGTGAGATCAAGAATATCCTTGAAAAGACCGTAGGAGTCTCAAGAAAAGATTGGAGCATAAAGCTCGATAACGCGCTTTGGGCATATCGAACTGCATACAAGACGCCAATAGGAATGTCATTGTTAGGGTATATACTGAAAAGCAAGCTTTTGAGCTTCTTTGTATTTGTAAAACCTTATTTCCCAAATTTATGAGAAGATTATTATTTTGTCACATTGTTTTTTGCCTTTCATAAAATTTGTTGTATAAATCATTAGGATTAATCAAATGGTCTAAGGCTTTTGCATTATAGGCAAAGTGGTGATTAGGTTATCAATGAAGGTTGCTCAGTCGTTTTCTTGCAAAAGAAAAACAAGTTTCACAACCTAGATATACTTTGACCATCTATTGTGAAATGTTGCAGTATCAGTCCAAAACGTTTACTAACCTTCGTAAACAAAAGACAATGGTGTGGTAAAACACTGAAAGGATTCACGAGAGATAAGTCTTTCTTGCTGATTACTGAAAGAAGAGATCTCAGTGATGTTTATTTCTTAATCTTTGTATATAACATTGAGAATACGTTATTGATTATGCATTGCTTTGATTTATCAAAAGGTGCGGGCCTTTTGTAGTCCAAGAATCCTGATATCTTGGGCAGTGGTAATTAATGACTAAGAAGGTGCTAGGATTGTTATTGCATTTGAATCGTGTCCCGGGAGAGTCTGGGTTGATAATATCCCCAAGAGGAGTTCAATAAAAGGTTTTATTATATAGAAGCCCGGCCGACTTGGAATTTATTCCAAAGTATAATAAATAAAGAATTTTGAACTGGAGTACTCTTTGCTAAAGATATTAATTAATTAAAACCACCGGCAGGTTTAAATCAATTAATGGATATTAGAATCTTAAACACGGGAAATAAATTAATCAAAAAGGAAGCTCAAATTCTCTATAATTTGGATTTGGACATATAAGTCAATATTAATTTCTATAGTGGTACAAATTAATATTCTGTTGTGCTTAAATTAAATTGGGGCTTAATTTAATTAGTGAAGCCCAACAGGGAGGCCCAGTCCAAATTTCCTTGGATCCCTAATCTGGCCCATCATAACTCTGTATATAGGATAAAGGAATGAAGAGAAAACACTTTTTTTAACCTAAACCTAAGTGAGGATTTTCAAAAACTACACTAGTGCACATACTACACAATTTTCGAAAATCACAAGGTTTCAAACCTAGTTCATTGCTCTCTTCATTCTCTTTCAAGTCCTATAGGTTTGATAGAATTGTCCCATCACAATATTAAAACCTAGGAGTAGGGAACACATTAGAAGTTCCAAGGTAAGAGATCCAAGATCTTCACGTGGAGAAGGAGCGAGCCATCATTGAATTTTTGGAGATTCAATAAGGTAAACATCAAAAAATCAACTAGAAGCATGTTTAGGATTTAAAGTTCCTTTAAAGCATGCTTACTTGCGTTATAGAATAAAGTATGAAGAATTAATTGCATAAAAGAGTTTCTTATATTAACCTAGTAGATCCCGGGTAGGGGATGCCTTCGTTGGAATATTTAAAACCCTAACATGAAATTTGACCGATGCACCTCACTAGCGCGTGGCGCATGACTGAGACGGTCGCATGTGGGGCACGCGTGCATGGCAGAAATACCGAAAAAATGGCGTGGCCTGGCGGGCCATGTAGCCTAAACAGTGAGCTGCAACACAGCCTGTTGCCGTCTCTTCCCGGTGTCTCCCCGTTACTTATGCTCAGGCTGATTCTATGTATAGCTTTCAATTTACTCATTCTAGGCTATTAATTAAAAATAATAATAAAAGCATTATTTGGCCATGTTAGGTTTGTTTTTCCTTCTTATAAAATTGACAAACTTATGGAATTATAAGACGCTCTTCACTTTCATTCCCATTCATTTCCAAATTCTCTTAAGGTGTGTTTGGTAGAATGGATTTGGAATTGGAATTTTATAAAATTGAATTTGAAGTTATAGTATTCTAATTCAATTTCAAATCCTTTATTTGGTATATTAAGTAATTGATATAGAATTGTATTGTAATTCTAAATCTTTTGTTTGGTAAGTAGAAAAAGTAACCAAAATTTAACATTAACTTTTAATTGAATAATTTATTTTATTTTATATTTATACACATTGTGTAGCATTTAGAGTATTTGCATGTGTGTGTGTGTGTGTATTTTTCATGTATTTTGTAAATTTGGCATTAAACAAATCCATGGTACCAAATACACCATTCCATAATATTATCTATAATATCTAAATACATATTCGTAGGCATCAACATACGGTTAGTTCAATAGCAAATTAAACGAAAAGCCAAAATAATAGTATTCTCATCAAATGAATAAATATGTTATATTTTTCTAAAAAGTCTAAAGAACAAATCACGAAATTTTTTGGATTAAATAACTAAAAATTGGATGCCAAAAAAACTAGAAAGAGTGTGAGGAAGATAGTGGTATGCATGTGTCTATGTGTTTATGAGTGTGTGTGTGTGTGTGTGTGTGAGAGAGAGAGAGAGAAGGAGAGAGAGGAAAAAAGAAAGAAAGTGTGTGTGAGAGAGAGAGAGAGAGATTGTGTGTGTGTGTGTGAGGGAGAGAGAGAGAGAGAGAATAAAGAGGTATGTGTGAGCGAGAGAAAAAGATAGAGCGAAAGAGGTGTGTGTAAGAGAGATAGAAAGAGAGAGAGATAGTGTGTGTGTGTGTGTGTGTGAGAGAGTGGGGGTGTGTGTTAAAGAGAGAGAGAGAGGGGGGAACGTGTATGTGTGAGAGAGATAGAGAGGGAGAAGAGGGCGTAAGAGAAAGAGAAATGTGAGTGTATGTGAAAGAGAACACACATTAGAGATATGAAATTTTAAATATTTACTTTAGCTATGGAATTTAAATTGTGGAATTAGAGGATTTGAAATTATAATTCAATTTCAAATTCAAATATTTTTATTATACCAAATAATGAATTTGGAATAGGTGGCTCTAATTCCAAATCCAAACCTCCAATTCCGTAATACCAAACGAAGCCTAATAATATTTTGAGGCGCACTCTGGGAGGCGCAGCCTCGCTGTGCGCGCAGGTCAAACCCGGCCCGGACCCGGGTTCGACCCGACTCATTTAAAAAAAATATTTGTACGCTATCTAGTTTTTAAATATAAAACAATGTTGTTAATACACATAATGAAGGTGTGGTGTAGTGGAAGAAAGCGCCACAATTTAAGCGTACGTCGGGTTCGAGACCCTCTGAAAGCCATTTTTCTTTTTCTTTTTTCTTTTCTGCTTATTAAATATGGTTGCGCCACTTATGTATGAAAAGTAAAGATTGTGTAGTCGTTAAATGCACATTAATCACCTTTAGGTCAAGAGTTCGACCCTTAATTGTGGCATTTTACGTTTTATTCGTTTTTTTGTTTGTTTTTTAATTTTTTATTAGTTTTTTTGGTATTTTTTTATTTTTCACATTATTTATCTTTTTGATTTTTTAATGATATATATATATATAATTAGATTTAATTATATTTAAAAGTTTAATAAATTTAATTCACATATGAATTAAATTAGTATATATAAATTCGTTTATTTCAGTTTTTCTTTTTTTTCTAATTTTTTTGTTTTTTTTTGCGTTCTTTCTTTTTTCTTTGCTTATATATATATATGTGAATTTAATTCGCATGTGAATTTCAAAATTTAAGAAAATTTATTCTTTTTGTAAATTAAAGTTACTCTTCTTATAAATGAAAGTTACTCTTTATATTATAATATATAAATATTTAATATTTAAAAAATTATATCTTAATAAATAAATGTTGAATAGTAACTTTAATTTAGAAAAAGAGTAACTTTCATTCATAAGAAAAATAACTTTCATTATAATAAGAGTAACTTTCAATTAGAATAAAAGTAACTTTCATTCACAATAAAAGTAATTTTCATTAATACGAAGAGTAACTTTCATTTACAAAAAAAGTAACTTTTATTTAGAACAAGAGCAACTTTCATTTAGAAGAATAGTAACTTTTAGTCACAATAACAATCACTTTTATTCAAAAGAACAATACCTTTTATTCAATTTAATTATATAATATAATAAAAATAATAATTTTTATTCATTTGAATAATAAATATTGTTGTTTATATATATTAGAATAAAAAGAGTATTTTTTATAAGAAGAGTAACTTTTATTTACAAAAAGAGTAGCTTTCATTTGGAAGAAGAATAACTTTTATTTAGAAGAAGAGTAACATTTATTTAGAAGAATAGTAACTTTTATTAAAAAGAGTAACTTTCATTTAGAAGAAGAGTATCTTTCATTTGGAAGAATAGAAACTTTCATTAACAAGAAGAGTAACTTTTATTCACAAGAATAGTCATTTTTATTCAAATACATTTTATTTTAAATCAAGTTTATATTTTCTTTGAATCATATAAATATTAAGTTAATTATACAATATAAAAAAATATTTTTTATTAATTTGAATAATAATTTCTATTCTTTATATATATATATATATATATATATATATATATTATAATAAAAGAGTAACTTTCATTTAGAAG